>VUJU01000195.1:52446-72113 GCA_009835225.1 Aphis craccivora | reverse complement strand
ATATAAATTAAAATCATAATTTAATACAATTATCCCTTTAAAATTAAACTTTAAACAAAATGTTACTTTTTGCTCCAGTCATTGTACAACACATTCTACTTAAAAAGCATTAAATAACTTGAATAATTTATGATGAAAGGATTTTAGTTTCCATCATATTCAATTATATAGAATTAAACACTGCGACTAAGTTAATTAACAATATTATTTTTATAATTTAAATTTTTGACATACAAAATATTAATCACATTATGAAGTATAATTTTGATAATACATTTTATTTTAATTCAGTATTTAATATATTTATTACGGTGTTGATAAAACTACGACGTATTTTTAACCATAAATTTCTTATTCAAAAGTATTTCAAAATCCCGAAAGAACTGTTTTATTTTAAACTTACAAAATAAATAACGTATTTACCGTAAAATAATACAGGACGTTGGCACCCATTAAGGTCTCACTCCCAAACAAAAAGTCATATTTTGTTTTTGCAGCTATACTTAAAAGTATTCTCTTTCAAATATTTATACACTGAACAAAATATTCCAGCAAACTCCATTATTATGAAACAATAATTGAATATTATTACTGACAAATAATGTTTGACGAGTGCGTATTTCAGTTTATTGTGTACATACAATTACAATGTATCGTAAAACACCCTACAGCTAACTTACAGCCGAGACTTAACAATTGAAGAATACTATACCTAATAAATAAAATTTGCACAGAGAAAGATGATATATTATTAAAGTATACATTTTAATAAGCAAGTCTCAATTTTGGTTATTAATAATATACACGTCTAACATAAAATTACATGCATCGAATTACGCGTATAATATACAAATCGATTCACATCCTAACGAATTATTCCGTTATCGACAACAATAATATAATACAGTTGAAAATTCCAGGGCGTCTTCAAAGATGGAAAGTGGTGGGCATAATGTAAGCATATTATATTGAGTTTTCCGCTTCACCCCTCCACTACCAAAGAAATTGGTCTAGAGATGCTACTGAACATAAATCATTATGAGTTTATGTTCTAAGAATATATACATAACATAATATACAAGTGAGATAAGTAATGATATGATAAATACATATATCATCATCATTCAGAAATTAAACAAGGAAAAAAAATAATAATTAAGTAACATGAATTTAAAATTTAAAAATAAAATTAAAATTATTTTCAATTGATCGTTTTGGTATGAAGACGATATGTATGTCTGTAAACATAAATATATTTGACAAGATCTAATAAGCAATTTGTAAAAGACTGTACGTACCCGTTCAATATACATTTATCAATTGTTTGTTATACATAAGTCTGACGTTCAATATAAATATTTAATATTAAAAGATGAAAAGGTAAAATTAAATTATTTCTACAAATGTTTAGATTTTGAAGGAGTGCCTGAATTTATCACTTACAAGTGTGATAGAGCAAATACAAATTGACACATAATATCTGTCGTAAATTATTAGTATGTATAGGTATTTGATTTTGGAACAAGTTTACATATTATTATAAAAAATATATAAAAAAAAAAACAATATTTTTGAAAGCATATGATAACAATTTTATAATTTACATTATTGTATTATAAATAAGTAAAGAAATTTAAAATTAATAACACTATAATAAAATATTCCTTTAAAAATGTTGTTAACTTAAATTTTTATAGCATGTGTTTTGGAACTTTATATATAGGTATTGTATTGTTTGATAAAAAATCTAACATATTTATTTATAAAACCAAACCGATTATTTTTTTAACTGCATTAACTAGTTAAAGTTTTTATACATATTTATAAACTTGAATTTGAATTTAAAATAGCCATATTTTATAGTAAATATTTTGCATAATATACTTATTTTAAAAATCAAACTTTTATTTTCAATTGTCAATAGTATTATTACTTTTAAAAACTTTAAAACAACAACAAAATTATTTATAAAGCTATCAAATGTTTTAGGGTATATTATTTTCTCCATTAGCAAACTTCCTCTAAAGGGACAGTAAATAATGACTGTTAATTTTAAATATATATTTTACAAAATAAAATTTTAATTCAAGTAGGTATTTTCTTTTAATTATATTATTGTTTCTATAGTTTTAATACACACATAGTAGAACACACTACATTTTATTTGAATTACACTACAACTTTAGTAGTAAAATAATTATCACTAATGAAAAAAAGAAAATTAGGAGTAATTCAATTAAACTGCATAGCATTGTCAATTATACTTATACACCAATTCGTTGTAAACAAAAAGGTTTAAAATTTGGTTTAAAACGAAAAAGAGTGAGATTGTTTTTTTTTTGCATTGAATTCCAATTGATAATAATCCAAATCGACATACAATGTCGAATACTGCATTCTCAATTTTATTGATTAATTTATTACTAATCATTATATTATAAAGCGCATAAATAATTAAATATAATAACCAATAACAAGTTAATAATTGAATCTTAATAACTGTTTTTTAGACTGTCTAACTAAAATAATCATATAAACTTATACATTTTAATTTATTTGTATACATTATTTTAAATTTAAATATATATTTTCATTCGACAATACCTAACTACCTAAGCATCTATGTACCAACTCTACTCTAACATACGGCGACAGGTACTTACGTCATATCCAAACGCGAGTCGTCCGAGTCTTCGATTTCGATGGGGTAATTTAGAATTCTCTACTATCAAACTGTTACTTTGGTCGCATGTATATTATATATGAGTATGGGGTTTTTTTAACGTATTTTCTCGTTAAGTCGTCAATTCGCGTAAATCTCACAGTGCAGCGACGGCAATCGCATGTTAGCGAAATTGTCATTCGCCCTGAGCATCAAATGCACACGGACCAATACACAGAACCTGCACCTTCACCAATCTCTACCCACCTAAACCACCGATACGGTGGAGCTAGCAACCTCTACCTCTAACGCCTTCCACAACGTATAATGTGATTTATTACGGGCCGTCAGATTATCTGTAAACTGCACAGGATTATGTTTCGCCTCCAGCGGTGTTATTCTCAACAGCAGCGGCGGCAACGGTAGACTCAAAATCCCACAAATCGATTTATGCGTAATATAAATATATATATATTTAGTACACTGTGTATATATATATCGTGGATTCATATAAACTCTAGTTATCCCCTCTATCGCCGAATATATATATCGGTACCAGATGGCCTACCACTACCCTGACGACGATCACCTCTTGCCACTCATTTAAAGCGATGTGATGTAACCATGTAAATTCAACCCGTTCGCGGAATAGGGATGCAAAAATAGAGTAATAGAGAGACAGAGGGTGAACGTATGACAGAGAAATATATAGTATATTACGAAAATAGATTAATATATATTTGGTTATGTAATTCTGCATTAAAATATCGATTTTTATTATTAAAGTAAATTTAAAAACAATTGATGAATTATTAAACCATTTGAAAATGTATACAAAAAATAAAACGATGTTATATATATATATATAGAGAGAGAGATTGCGTATATATGTACTTTATATATATATATATATATATAAACGATAAAAAGAAAGAGAATTATTGAAATTATTGAATGATAATTGAATTATCGTAACGCCATTAATAAAAAAAAAAAAATTAAGCAATAGATTGTATATTTTAACAGCCGTTAAGTTATAATGAACTCAATAATAAACATTCATTAAAATTTTAAATCAATAGTAATAATATACATTTAATGAAATCAGAATATTTTTTAAATATAATACAATGCAATACATAAGTATAACAACCTAAGTGTATTAAACCAAATTATATCCTTATCAAATCCCTATTACTTATAATAAATTCAAATACAAAATTATAATAAAAATAACGTTAAACATCTTTGTAATAGTCAATTAAACATATGTTAATAACATTCTAAATGTTCATCAAAAACTTATTATCAACATTGATAATGATTTAATAAAATACCTCAATTAATAGAAATTTAATTTAAACTGTAATAAATGTCCTAGTCAATAACCTTCTAACATTAAAATATAGATTGTATGCAGTAATACAATATATTTTATACTTATACGATGTAAGAGATTAAATACTCCATTAACTATTTGTTAAAAATGTCAACATTAAATCTTCAGAGAATAATATTCAATTTAATATTACATACAATCTTATACCTAACCTATTAGTACATATTTACTTCTAATAAAAATCAAGATGAATTTTTGATGTATCAATCACAAACTACTATTAATTTTATATAATATTAGATAATAATATTTACAGCTATAGCTGAAAAAATTTAAATTATCTTAACTTATTAAAAGTACTCAATGCATTGAATTAACAATCTAAATTTAACGGTAACAACGATACCTAAAAACTTTTTTCAAATTAAATATTATAAAGAAACTCAGAGTAGGCAAATTTACATAAACTCCATTACTTCAACGACTTTATTATTTGAATAACGAATTCTAAGGTAAACCACATACATTCAGGAAACAAGTATAGTTAATGCATCACAATTAAGTCAACAAAAACTATGTTGGATGCAATTAAATATCATCAAAAAATTTAGTCTCAAAATTCATTAACGCAGTTTACTCTGGATTTAATAAGTAATTAGAACTACCGGAGGAAACTTATCTTCCTCTTTAGAGGCAATTAAAGCAAAATTAGATTTCATGAATAGGATATGTGAAAGTTTGTTCCGGATGCGTAAACATTATATTATCCTCAATTCGAATTCATTAATGTTGCGATTGACATTCAAGTAAAAAATAACAACAAATATTTTGCAATAAAATAAAATAATATAACTATTAAAATATAATTATAAAAATAAATAATTTTTAATAAGTAGGTATATAATATTATATAATATATAATATGTTGCTTTTTAATAGAATACATAAAATAAAAATTATAAGAACTCACTTATTTAATTTATTATTTTTTACTAATATTTATAGTTTATTTTTGTACATTTGTATTTTATAGGCATTGAACATAAACCAAAAATTATTAAGAGTTCGTTAAACACATCGAGTACAATATACACAGATTGAAATCGTATAAAATAAAATATACACATAGTCGAAACTCGAAAGTGTATAGAATTTATTGTATTAATTTTCTTCTAATATTAAGGATTTAGTACATAAAAAAAAACCATAAGGATGCGTTATTTAATATTTATTTTAACAGAATATAATAATATACTTGTTATGTAAACACATTATAACCAATTATTGTTAAGCTCCATAAACACACAATTTAAAAATTATTTATTCAAATATTATCATGGTTACTGAATTACCTACCTTATGCTATTTTAAATTTTAACGATTTGAATTCAATCCCTAATATATTAGATTCACTCACATGATTGAAATTTTTATTCTTTTATTTCATCCACAGTAAAAGCAATATAAGTATATTAATTTGGTCACGAATACTCATTATAGAATAATAATATGATATTTTTTTAAAAACAAAAAACAAGAGTTATTGACAGTAATGACAACATATGGTTGCTTAGAATTCAACTACTACGTGTATTAAGTAGAAAATGTTCATGATAAATCGTCTAAGTGATAGAGGTGCCAAGACTTCCAGACAACGAGTACTGATAAAATGACTCGTTCGCCCTTTTAATACGAGGGCCAAGAGCGATAAATAGCTTTAAAGACATAAACAATGTATGTTACAACACACAAGATACACCTACCTAACATCCACACGAGTTTCAATACTCTCAAACATAAAATAACATTTTTAAGAAATAGGTTTATAATAGATTATCAATTGACCTAACTTGTTAAGTTTACGCCTATCATTCAAGTTACCTGGTATATTTTATATGCCTATATCCATAGTTGAAAAAAAAACACATTTACAAATAAACGTAATATATTGGTGAACGAATTTGGATTTACCTTCTATTTCAAACGACTCTCATCAATCATTATCGAAAAACGTTTTCTTCAACCCTTTTGTTTTTTTCCAATCAGAAAATACGTTTGACTCATTTCAGTATTGGAAAAAAAACCCCAAAGTAATTCAAAGTCCATTCCAGAATTAAAAAGATGGTGTCTTTCTACAAGAAGGCGAAATAACATTTTCAAGACAGAAGGAAAAGGTGAAGTGTAAATCACGGATTAGACTGTTTCCATATTGGGTCTGCTACGTTAAGCCTGCCAGCATTTTGTCTTCATTTGTAACCCGTCCTAATGTTTTGGCCGAATCCGGCAGTTGACTTTTATTTAACACTATTTATCACTCACAGAAGCAAAACTTCGACTCCAAAACAACATCTCATCCATTTCCAAGTCACGATTAGTATTGTACCACCGCATTGACATCTGTTACAAAGCCAACATACAAATTATTTCTACAATAGTACACTGCAATACCTATGTGTAATAATAATAATATTATACAAAGAGGTAAGCGAAAGGTTTTTAAAAGTTTCGTTGACATCTACCACTGAATCCGTTGATAGTAAATCAGATTCAAGTAACCATCGATATGAAAGAGAATTTAAAAACATACATAAATTATTTACGAAAAAATGTCCAAAGTAAAAATTTTGGTAAATATATTAATATGTAAATTAGTTAAATATATTTTAATACGACCTAAACATAAATTTAATTATTATAATTTTATCACAACACATAATACATAACACATCAAAAAATTTTGATTACATATCGTTTTTTATTTTTTTTTTATAAATATATTTCGTACTTTAGTTTAATAAAATATTATGTTGATTAATTAACAAGTTATATATACTCTTCATAAATATTTTATATTTATTCAATACAACGATATTGAAATGAGCAGTGCGTATTAAAAGTATCTGCGCATCAATTATAATATTATAACAAACCCGGCAAAGCATTAAATCGTAATTAAATAACAATGAAGCTGAGTAAGCCAATGATTAAAATAAGTACCTAAGCTTTTTAATATGAGCCGGCTGTATTTATCATACTCACATGCATATTTTATATCGACTGTCTGTCTACAGGCTACACACAATTAGGTCATATTAAATCATCTTATAATATTTTTGTTTACACTACATAAAGAGTCAAGATATGAACGTAACAGAAAACGGAAATGTTTTTGAGCTAGGTGATGGAAGTTAGTAGAACACTGCAGCAACATGAGTTCTATCTATATAATGCCATCGATAATCGATATTATCATTAACCATTAATAACAAAAGACATACAATTAATTTCACAAAATAACGTAAAACTCCCCAATACAATACCTGAACAATCTATCATAAGCGTATGTCATTCCTCGCTCTACACTTCTCAGCGCACAACATCAACCTTCTAACATCGAATTACTATATTACCTTAAATCTATTTTCTGCACCAGTGCTTCGATAAATTTAACAACATCTAAATTTATTAAATTATTATATTATCGCTTTACGTAATACATAATAATAAACTATTTGATTATAGTAAAATTAATTCAAACCAAATTTACATAATCAATTTAAAACATTAAGGATTTTTCATTAGTAACGACATGATTCTAAATGTAATACATAAGTAAAATCCAAAGAAAAGAAAATCTCGTCAATGCTATCAAATGATGTATATTTAGATCCAATAGACAATGACATTAAAATATCGTAAAACCCACAATATATTATATGAAAACCTACAACTAACCACTGAATCAACAATCGATCGCGAAATAATCCTTTGTCATAGGCATAAATGTCAGTGTACTTAGATAAACAATATATGATTTTAAATTTTAAATGACATTATAACGTAAAATATATTTTTAAATGTGTTAAATAAACATATCATTAATTTTCTAAACATTAAAATTATAACAGTTAAAAACTATAAAACAAGAGATTATTATTTGTTTTTTAAGATAACTATTATATGAATCTATTATTTATAAAATAAATATATAGTTTATAATAGAATTTAATGGATTTATAATAATTTAATTTTTTAATTATTTAGCTCGTTTTTGATAAATCTATATTATATCAGTATAAAAAAATCAACTACAACTGACAATAAATGTAAAATTAAAATTAAACATAACTGTACAATGTGTAGATAATATCATATAATATTGATGCTTTGTGAACTTCTTAAAGTAATAAAAAAAACCAATATCAGCTAGGTATGATTTATCGCAGTGATACGTGAACACATGAACACAAACACAAGAATATTCTTAATACTTAGTTTGATCATATAGGTACAAAGCCATTTGTATAATTTGTTATTTCAATGAAATAAAAAAAAAATAATAAAATTTGTATATAATTTGCTAAATTACACATGCATTGAAAAGTTATTCTGACAAGAATTAAATATCATACATACATTTGATAAAATTGTGGAATAAACTATTAATAATTGTACAAAATATGAAAACGTTATAATTTAAAATGAACTGTTTATTGCTAAATTAGAATTTTTCATGTTTATTAAATTATTCGATAAACCACTTAGTAAGGAGTTCTCGTCTCAACACTAACGTTTTAATTAAGGACAGGTTTTACTTTTATGTTAGGTATATTCTTCCGGCAAAGAAATTGTGTTTACTTTTGTATATTGTAAATATTGTTTGCGAGTATAATAAGAAGAAAGAAGGATATTAAACCGAGTATAGTTATAACTACTACTCAATATCTCACATACGTATAATACATATATGAGTTGAAACTTGGAAAAGAAACTTAGTCATTAAACAAAAAAATCAAAAATAATAATAATGGATTTATGAAGCACTCTCAAGAACAACATTTTATGATAAAAAGAACATTTTTAAAAATCATTCAGAAACGTTTAACGACTAATGGAATTGTCTACAGATATATATTATACATGAACAGCATCCAAAAACAAATGTATATAATAAATATACTTATCATTAAAAATAGAAATAAAGCTATATAATTAGTTTGCAATTCAACGATTCAGTTCATATCAGAAATAAAAGATTTATTATAATAATTAAATAGTTGTTAGTTTTTCCAAGTATAAATTTAAATACATATTATTATTTTTCATATTTCACTTAATAATAAGAAACAATAATCAAAAACTTAAACAATACAAAGAAAATGTCATACTAATTGCAAATAATATTTTTATCTGCCAATTATTAGAATTTTTCATAATTACTCGGCATACAACTTTACCTACACAATTAATACTTTTAATACATAAATAACTTCCAAAAATGTATCGATTGATAAAACTAATTATACCACATACAGCCATGAAGAATATATATAAATGTAATCTGACCAACAGACAACAACTATAGTCTATAACTAAATAATAATGAATATGATGTCCAAAGTTCTATATTTGAACCAGTTGAGTGAATAAAACGAAATATTACACTAGTCTTTTGGCTAAATATTTATTCTGTGGAAATGGAAATACTCCACTCTACTTGAATGAAGTTGACCGTCACGATGTTCTCATTCGCAAACAGTAACTCTAAACAAATAAACCCCGCATTTGCGGGAATTAATTGCTATCGGGAAGTATCGGGGATGACACAGGAATATCGTAAGTATAGAAGTGATTAAAAGTTAGAGATTTTTTTTTTTTATTACATTTTGTACCAAAAAAACATGTATAAAATTATTTCACCTTCGTGTAGGAAGGTAGATCATAGTAAATGTTTTCACTAGATATAAAAAATATTTTTATCAGTAATTATTTATTCTTTGTGCATAAGATTTTACAGAAATTTTTTATTAGAGCAAAATATTACACATGTAGTTGATTTAAAATCACATATAATGGTAACATTGACAAATTTTTAAAACAAAACGAAAAAAAGACTTAAAGAATTAAATAACAATTATCAATGTAAAGTCACTTGATAATTATCATCGGTATTAAACATAAGTGCCATAAATTACTATTTGTTTATAAATTGCATTAATATGCAAGTTTGGATTTTAAATTGTACATATTTGTTTTTTAAATTATAATTCACAAACAATATATTTGATAAAAAGTTCAAGCATGAAAAACATTAACGAATAACTAGTAAATATTGGCCATCTATTTGTATTGATTTGTCAGTAAAATGCAATACCAAGTCGTACGTGACAAGATCAAAGCGAAATCATTTGTACAGAACAATTGTATGCTAATGGTAAACTTCATTAAAGGTAAATGATTAGGATTGTGTGTAAAGAAACAGAATGTAATGATCCATCAACAATTTATTTTTCCAATTTGTGTATGTAATAATAAAAAAATTGAATAACTTTATTATTTTTGACTTTACTATGTTTATTCAAACAAATACTTTCAATTTATATCGAAATTGCAACTTTGCAAGTTAAAACTTAAAGGTATTTACTGTTTTTAATTAAAATATATATTATAAACATAAACAATATCAAGTAAACATTTATCAGAGACTTGCATGAGTTATGATTATACCTTAAGGTTAAATCAAACTACTCATAAATGACCGATAAATAAATCATATTTTCAAAATCTAAACATTGAAATTACAACGCTTAATACATATAATACTAATCAATAGCAAAAATAAGTACACAACAAGATTAAAATACTTTTTATGATATTTTTTTCTTTTGAAAAACTAGAAAACATAATAATATAATGTCTCTCTTTATTTTTACATTTATAATAATTATTTACAAAATGACAATAAATCATAAATTAGAACAATATTTTTCTATTATTAACGACATTAAACAGAGTTTTTCCGTTTCGACGAGCTATTATTTTCAATGACTCGCCTTACTTCTTCTATTTAATGTACGTATGATAGTGATATTTTCAAACAACTTTTTATGCTCTTTGTCAAATGGATAGATACACATACGATATAGATGGTTTGGAATATTCAAATTAAAAGAAAGAAGTTAAGAAGTTAAGTATTTTAAAATATAGTAATTTGCTTTTTAGTAGTAACATAATATAGATAACGACTTATACATTTCTAAACTAACTAACAACTCCTAAATCCCACTAAAATGTTTATATAGTTTTAACTCTAACAATTCCAACCGTAAAACTTATCAACAATATTCTCTACGAATAGAATATAAAATATAATTAAAATATGACACAAGTTTTGAAACAAAGTCAAATTGTTATTATTTATTTTAAACTGCTTAATTATAATTACGATATTATTCTTTTTCCGACATAAAACAAGATTCTTGATACATTAAATAAATATATAAATATATTATATATCAGTTTCTTATTTATTTATACCGAAATTAAAAAAAAAAAAAAAAATACATTTAATTGAGCTCTGTTTAATTTTTTTAATGTGTTGATTATTATCATTTTTCATATTATAAATAAATGTTCGATACTGCAATGTGATATTAACATAAGTAATAAGTATTCATCACTCACGTGTTATATCTATATCAGTATCTTATAAGATAAGCAATATGTAACAGGACGGTTCCCATTTCAGGCAAAATGTGCGCTCTCCTTTTCAGTCAGTAATATTCAGTAATACAGTTTTCATTAAAATTTACAATTATAACAACTGAAATTGACTTCAGAAATAAATATGACAATAAGTGAGACTGAGATAAATATGATAATATTCTTAAATGTGATTTTTAATCATCAACATTCTTACATACAACTGTGTGATAAAAAAGGCTTCATAAATATATTAAAAATTAAGATTTTTCATCAAATTAGTCAAATAAAGATGAATATAGTCATCTAATAGTTAAATAATAACTATTATAATTATAAAATATGTCTTTATGAATACGTCAAAAATAAAATTAAACTTTATTTTTTATAATTATATACTTTTTTGACAAATGTACGTGTAAAATATTAATAAAATAAAATGTTTTGTAATAAAATGTTTTAACATATTATATACCTTGGTAAAATTAGCAACTATTTTTTATTTAAAAAATGTTGCTATTTTATAATCATCAGTGTAAGTTTAGTTTCTTTTATAGTTGTTTTTTTTTAAGTAATAATAAACCAGAACTGATACTTAATTGATGTAATATTAATTTAATTAATAAGTTTAATTAGTATATATTGTAAATTTTAAAGAAAACTGTACTGGCCCAAAAGGGAACTGTTGAGTTTTAGTCACCAAGGATGATGGCCATACAACATAATGTTTACATAGTTTATAATTATTATTTATGAATTATTAATTTTTAAAGATAAAGTGATGTTTAAAAAAAATTTTTTTCATAATTTCATCATGTTATAAAAGTAATTTTTGACTCTCAACAGTAATTAAAATTAAAGTAATAGCAGTTGTAAATATTTAACGAAATTGGAATTTATGACAAGTCTATAAAAGCGCATTTTATTTTATAAACGTAAAATGTAGATTTTAACTATACAACATAAACTATAAAAATAATTTTATCCATTTTCGAAGCCCAGAAGTGTAGCAAATAATGTTTGTTATAATTAAACGAAGACTATTCAATTGAATATTTTTTCATATTTTTCTTATCGAGAAATAAAACTTATAAAATATTTAATTTTGATTATTGAAATACTAGCACATTAGTGAAACTATTTGGGTTCACAATTATATTACATAAGGAGACGAAGGTAAAAAGTTAAAATATGAATGTTTTATATAATGTATTTTTATTCAAACATTTATGTAGCCCTAACTATAAAAAGTTGTCTATAAGGGGTATTAATTTTTTTGTACGAAGTATAATAATAATAACTTGTTATAGAACTGATATTATTATTATTTCTAAATTCGTATATAAATTCAAATATTTTAAATCCATATGTATAATTTTTACAGTACTAAACAAAATATACAATAAAACTAGGTAGTAGGTATATATTTTTTTTTTTTGAAAATATGCAGCTTATGTAACGTTATTACATCTCCGCGAACATTAAACATAAAATACCTACCATAAAACAAACTTTATAGTGTAAGAAAAAAATTCGTTTAAATAAAAATATATTTTTTATATTCAAATCACTGTTTATAAAATATTTTCTATTGTCTATTTCATAATATAGGTAGTGATAAACTGATAACATGGGATAGGAACATGTATAATTTGACTGTTCGATTAATTATTGATTATTATCCATCTAAAAATAAGAATATTCGTTTTATAACTTATTAAGAAATTAAAAGAGTAAAATAATACAATAAAGTACAAAGATATAAACAGCAAATATTGTAAATGAAAAAATTAACAATGGTTTTGGTGAAATATCGGCACAAGTATAGCTTCATCAATCTTAAGTAATATCGCGCGGCCATAATCAAAGTGCGCATTTACGGGAAATTTAACAACAGTTTTAAGGGTTAAAAAGGGATATTCATTAACCTTACACACTACGTAATATTTTACACGCAACCTGCATGTGGCCCTTTGGCCGGTAACTAGACATTCTCACTGATATAATAGAAAATTATACCGATCGAGTAGTTAATGACTTCCTCTTTGTATGAAAAACAGCAATGATTTAGATAATATTCATACACTATTTCACAACCTTATACCTAATAAGTAATCCAAAAAGCGAAATCCGTTCAACAAATTTTTATATACAAATAAAATTAAAAATAAAAACAAAAATAACCAGGTAAAAGGTGTTACAACACAAAAATTATATTTTCAGAACTTTGTAAAAATCATATTAAACACTTAATTTTTTTTTTTTTTTGAATATATATAGATTATAACTATCATATTTCATTATGTGTAACAAACTATAAATTATATATTATAAAAAATAAAAGCTATAATAGAACAACCAATAGTTAGGTACGTATGATTTAAAGCTACCGTTACCTCCTACATACGGTGAACTTGAAAATTATATTACGAATCGTACACATTTAAAAATATTCTTAATTTTAAAAATATAATTCTTTAATGGCTTTATCCTGAGAAAATGGATAAGCTGTATTTACAATAAAAAAAAATCATCCTTTTATTGTTAATCAACCATTAGCATAACATAATAGCAAATTAAATGTTTTTTATAAACAAAAAAAAAATATTTAACACATGAAGTGTACAGCGATAATTTTGAGCTTTAAAATTATGTATTTGTCTTTCCATAGAATCTAAATAAATTATATTTTAACAATATATAAGTATAATAGTGACGATTTGTGTGCAAGAACTAAATACGAATTGGATCATGAAAAACCTCATGGAAATTTTGACGCTGTCACAAAAACACACAAGTTATAAATTATTATGGCAAACCATTGTCTTGATGAAAGAGAGGAAAAGGGGAAATAGTTGAATGACCAGTAAATCGGTGTCGGTTGCGTAAGGTGCGGATTGGTCGAGACAAAGGGATGACGATAGAGGTGGAATCACAAAGTTGCATGGCTTTTCCGGTCAACGTAGTTGCCATTTCCACACAGAGTCATCGCTTTTCCATATACATATTGTATAAATAATACGTTTGTATATAAATACGTAGTGAATATATAAATATTAAATACACATGAATACATACAACACAGTTCATACCTTGGTATAATTGTACAAATGATAGAACCGGATACGGTATCATTTAAATATACCCTATTACTCTTGTTCGCTAAAGATGCAGATGTTAAGTTAGGAAAAAGTCTTCAAAATATCGTATTACAATGTTGTTAACAACTATCAAATTATGTAAACCATACAATATGCAGTGAGAAAAAACCGAAAACTTTTTGAAGTCAATGAAAACAAAATTAAAAAGTTAAGTGTTAAATGTTTAATGTTCATGTTGTTGAACTATCAAGGAAAGAAAAATTAATTAATTTCATAATTATTAAAAGCATATAAACTTAAAAACTTGAACATCAACACAGTTCTTTAAAATAAATTAAAACTTTTGAATAAAACTACTATCTGTGTTTGAGGTTTTTAAACATTATAATTTCAAAGTTTTACCATAGAGGTTAAATAACAGCATGAAATGTACCCTTAAATTAAGAAAGAACGCATCGATAAGATAGACTAATTAACGGGAGTCAATTTTGAAGTTCATAACTTACTTTTAAACATTTATGTCGTTTAACTACAGACTATATTAAGTATATATACACCTCTGACTTTAATTATAAACTTTTTAGTATCGTATAATATCAAATTTAATACATTATGTAAGCTTTATATTGATTTGTTTTTGTTAAACTAATTTATTAAAATATTACATTATCGAACATATGCCTCATTAATATCATTAAATATATGTATTTATTAATAACAATTTATTCTAAATTCAACACTTTCTCATTAAAATTAATTTAGTTTTAAATTTTTAAATAACATAAAATTGTATAATATTACATATTTTTTTTTTATTATCATTGAACATATACACAATTATTAGTTTACACAGAAATTCAATCATGAATAAATGACAGTAATATAAAATTACCCTAATAAAAAACTAATTTTCCAAACCCATTCTACTTATAACTATTATGTACGCAACAAGATAAAACAGCAGCGATAATTGAATTATCATAACAATTTATAATGTTTAATAAAAATAAAAAAAATCGAAAATTACCTACCCAGTAAACCAGTAAGTAAGCCATAGGAATATTTTGCTGTCACATTTATATCTTGTTGTACAATTTCCAACCAACTGGCAGATTTCACATTTTTCAATTAACATAATGGAATTAATTAATCATATCTAAATTTTCCAATGTCAAAGTACTATTATCAGGAATCTAAATTAAAATGTAACTTTATTATACTATACTAGTAATTAAAATTATTTCATTATTTTTATTTTATTTTTTTTTTTTAATTGTATTGGTTTAATACTGGTAGGACACATAAACTACATTATAAAATACAATTATGTAACAATGAATAAAAAAAAATACAGAACTACATAAAATGAGAATTAATAAAATTCTGCTAAAATGATTAGCTGGAAAATATGGTAGTATTTATTATAAATAATGAAATATGAATTATATATTTATTTATTATAAATGGTCTCGAGTTCCTCAAATGTGCTTGATAGAAGTAACTTAGATTATTAATTTCCATATTTATCATATATTTATGAATTGTACATTCAGAAAACATTACGTGAAAGTACCACAAAATTACAATTATAATATAGTTATCTATTAGCCGAAATAAAAAAAAATGATCAGTTAGATTGTTCAACTGCACTATTATTTTATGATCAAATTTTATTATAATATTGGTCACTTTATATAGAATGTATTAGGGGAAAATAATAGATTGAAATCAATAGTCTGAAAACAGTAAAAATGACATTTTATTTAATGCTTTTAACCACGGCACCAACAATAGAATTGTTTATTAATGATTACAATAAATGTGCTATTCCTAAACAGATATCGAATGAAGTAGCGAAATAAATCGAATGCGTCAAAACGTCACAAAAGATTTATATAGATCAATTTCAGTTTTGACGCAATTATAAAATATATTGAGTAAGCAAATTCTATGATAAATGCATGTGATGTGGTTCCGACAACGTCATTATCATTTTATGCATTCGATGCAGTTTATTTTCGCTAAATTAAGTATAGCCCATTAAAAGTTGAAAAAACTTGTATTATTCTTAAATAATCACATGACAATGATATTTTTGGTTTTTCAGATTTTAATTAAGACAATGAAAAAATGAAATTATTGTTTTGCCGAATAAAACCGAAAAGTATAAATTAAACATAGATAATATCAATATTCAATTAAATATGAACTTTAAAATGTATTTGACATTCAATTTAGTCACGTGCAAAAAGGTAATTATGTAACCGTTTTCATTGCGAATATTTTTAGGACCTTAACCCTTTAATCCGATTGGAGACAATACAATGCATTAATTGTTTAGACCCTTTTTGTACTTAAACCTTATAAAGACATAAAAAGTAATAATCTCATTACTATTTACAGTAACAATTTTCAAAGTTTCAACAGAAATATACTATGTAATATCATAATATTTATGAAGACAAAAAAATGGATGTACACATATATACTAATTACAACATATTGTTATTAAATAAAGGTTTAGGGTTACAAAGATTAAGTGTGTAGGTATTATAATAAATAAAGCCTTAAAAAGAAAACAATGGTAATTAAAAACATAGACATATGTATAGTACCTATGTATGTATAGTTAAACAATAAATATTCAATGTTTATCTTATTTGTTTGCATCGGCGCCCATAAATCCAAAATTAGCCAACGCAATGTTCGTGTACCTACATTTGTTTTATTTAAAATGTCCTCAATCCATATTTAATATTTATTGTCTACATCATTCATTAATAAGATACAATAAAAATTAACTCACAACAGTGATGTAGCTAGTTAGTCTACCTAAAACGCCGTATGAAAAAATTCTAATGACTATATCGAAAAATATATTTAAATAAAAAATTTAATTTAAATGTTTTTTTTAACACATTTTTTCTCAACAGCTTTGAATCTAATCTATGATGTTTTTTTTTAACTTTCATTGAGTAATAATCAATACTCATTAGACGCATTTATAAAAACCTATAAAGAGATTTATAATTTTAAAATCTTAAATTTTATCATATCAAGGAAAATATGACCTTGTACATACTCAAACCAACTACACTCACACTGTCCGACATACCACTTTGTCTTGTATGACCGAAGAATCGGTCATTAAAATTTAGTGAAATATGTCACTTTAAAATAATATAATAATTATTATTGTTATTTTATGGAGGTATAATCGGTTATTATTTATTACCGAAACAACGTGATTATTTTTGTTTTATCAACCTTCGGCGATGCAGGTTAACAACGATTTGGAGAAAAAAAAACGTACCGAAAACGCCTTGAGGAAGACCAGGCACTGTATGATTCCCTCCATGGTGTCGCCGGCCAGGCAGAAAGTGGCGCTCAGATGGCGCCGACCCTTTCGGACGAGCGCCGCAACACCGGGCGTCGGCTGTGCGGCGGCGGCACCGGCGGCGGAGACCAGTGTTGGCGCCTGGCTTACGGCGGCCGCCGCAGCCCCTCCCACGCCGGCCACCACCTCGCCGACCACGTTACTCGGCGTCCTGCTGCCGCCCACCCGCATCCACCGCTCCAGCGACTCCATCAACACACCGTCGTCAGTGGCGGCGACGGCGTCGGCGATGACGACGACAACGACGGCAGCTGCAATATCATTCGAACGACGGTCGTCGTTGGCGGCGACGTCGAAGCGACACTACCGTCGTCCACCCGCGTTCAACCGTAAAAAATCGATCGGCACATAATATTTTATAAAATACATATAATATTTAAACAATATTATATTAAGACGTTTAGCCGATTTCAGCAGTGTGGTTATTTCGTTTCCGTTTGTACTCGATTTCGGCGTACACTTCCTTCGTGCACCCGCGACGTTACGCGACGTTACAATCGGGGCAATCGTTATAGTATATATATTATTATTATGAATAGTCGTCTCAACACCTGCGAAAAAATACAATGACGCTCCGATTATTGTAGCTGCAGTAAGATAAAAAAAATCGAGTAAAAAATTGAAAACGCGTGTGTTCTTGACGCGTCCGTTACACGTGACGCGCAACACTCGCGGCGCGACACATGCAGCTGTACACTAGGTACGGCGCTCGCGATTGAAATTGAATCGAAATTGCCTTCTTCTTGGGTCACTGCCCACCGACCGAACCGGCCCACGCGCAAGCTACGGATTTCCGAGAACCCACGCGAGACTGCCTTTGCTACCACAACGATAACCGACTTCTCCTTTCGTTCGATCACGGCTGTCATCGTCGCGTATACCAGCAACCGACAGTCCTGGTTGGGTAAGGTCGTGGGTGGGTAAAGTCCTGACTAGGTAAGGTAGAGAGTAGATTTCCCGTACTACATAAACAGTCGCCCACGAGTCCAATAATTATTGCAGTCTAGACAGAGGGAAAAAGGAGTCACTAAAACCAACAGTATTATTATTAAATGTGATTCGTTAAAAATACACCATACGAATAAACTATTTGCTATACATCACTGTTGTTAAAATATAAGTACGCATCAATATATGTAATCAAAACAATTAAAGCAATGGTATGTCGATAAAAAAAAGTCCTAAACAAATCAGTAATTAGGACTTAGGATCCACTATGATAGACAATAGTATAAAAAGTTAAAATATTTAAAACCTTTTTGAATAATCCACTTGAAAGATTTTTTTAAAAAAAAATTCTATAGAACACAAATATAATACACAAATACTTTGATAAAGCACATAAACACACACAAAAAATTGTAACAACACTTGTCCAACCGTTAAGGACTTCAGAAACATACACACGTACAGAAAACTATATATATAAAGATAATTTCAAATTTATTTTAAAATTCTGCTATCATACTGAACAGGTTATACCAGAGTTTCTCAACTAGGGGGTCGCGATCACCTTAAACTAGGGGTCACGTAGATCAAAAATAATAAAACGACAATTTACAAAATGAATCTTTTTATTTAAAATTGTTTATAAAATAAACAATAAAAAGTGGGTAAGTGGGTACCGCTCTGCTGTACATAAGGTGCTGTAATGCTGTGTGGATAATAATAATATATTATAAAAGT
>VUJU01000195.1:8544-52396 GCA_009835225.1 Aphis craccivora | reverse complement strand
CCAATGATAGGTATCATTGTATACGAAAAACGATTCTGAACGGAGATGATTTGTCAGCCTAGGATATAATTTCCAGTGGTTGGTGAAAAAGGTGGTTTATATTTTAAAGGCCTGAATACACCAGAATTTAATTTCTTTTATAATTATTGTAAGCTAAACTTATAGAAAATCTCATATTGAATTTTCAACTCTTAGCTACTTATACAAAAACTTTTATGAATTATACCTACAAAATAATTTGCAAATATTCATGGTTTTGACGAATTTTTTTCAATATTTGAACTTCAAATGCTAATAAACAAAAATTATGCTTATGTATTCTTATAATTTTTTAATCGCTATAAGAATAACTTATGAGAAACTTTGTATTAAATTTTCAAGGATTTTGATTGGGCCAAAAAAATTTTATCGACCATTAAAAAAAACAATTTTCAGAAAAATTGAAAATTTCAGTCGTCTATAAATTGCTCAAAAAAGTCAAAATATTTTGAAAATCAAATCATGTAAAGAAAACGCCAATCTAAATAACTGGTAAAATTTTCAAGTATCCATGACTTATATTTTTTGAATAATAACAAATATTTAAAATCGTTTAAGAATAAATGGTTATCGTTACGCTATTTCCTAAAAATTTAAAATTCAAACGCAGTGTTGTGTTTTTAATCTTTAGTCATAAACACAAAACATTTTATGATTTTTCAACTTCAAAATTACTTGTAAATTTTCGCGTTTTCGACAGATTTCGTAAAAATTTGAACTATAAACGCTTATAAAAAAAAATCGTGACTATATTTTTTAGCTATAATAAGAACAACTCATAAGGAACCTTGTATTAAATTTTCAAAATTTCTTGGCCATCCAAAACTTTTTTATCGACACTTCAAAAAAAATTTCACAAAAAAATCTAAAATTTCAGTGGTCTATAAATAACTCAAAAATTCAAAATTTTTTTAAAATTTAACTGTATATAGATAACACTAATATAAAAATTTGGTGAAAATTTCAATTATATATAGTGATAAGTTTTTGAATTACAACCATATAAAAAAATCGATTTGGTCGAAAACTGGTTTTGCCTTAAAATTCCCGTTTTTCCTTAATTTTATTTTGGTTTTTCACAGCGCTTTTGATAACTATTAGGAATTTCAAAAAATGACCTTCCCAATGCACCAACTAAATTATTTTTTCTATAAGAAACCACCCCCAAAGTTTGAAATTGAAGCATTATTTCGACACGTTCTCGTATACATACACACACACAAAACACAACATTGTAAAATCAATACATTCATCGCTCCGCTCAGAATCTCAAAATACTTAATCTGTAACAGGTTTAAATTAGGTACTACACATGATATTTATAAATTGATATTCGAAATTGTGTATTTAGTTTGGTTAATTGGTTAATGATATGATATAATAATAAGAAGAATAAATGATATAATAATATATAGATAGGGGGCGTTAAGTTATTGATCATATGACGTCATTTCTATTTTTGAACTAAACAGATTGAGAAACGCTGTGTTATGTAGGGATATATTTTATCATAAAGTACAGTTAATATTTTTTAACAGGAAAAAAAGTAATTCAGTTCGAAACAGGTACACATGGCAATTGAATATGTATAATGTATATACTACGCTATGAACCTTTTGTATGTATTTTTAGATTAAGATGAGAAAAATATAAAAAATATCGAATAAAAAGTCACAAAAATGTTATATTAATTATTCATTGTTATTTTAACACTATAGAAGAACATTAAAAAAATAGTTGTATGATATAAAGCATAAAGCAAAAGCTCATAATATATTTAACCTATTTGTTAATGAAACACTTAGGACAAGTATATAAACAAGGGTCTAGACTCGAGGGTGATTCGGAACGTGTCTAAAAATCTTTACCAGCATTTAGATGTGTCCAAGAAATAAAATTCGTTATTACCTATAAATTCTGAATTCTCAATGGAGCATCTTATAATTCATATTATCTTTTTGCGGCATCTCCCGTTTTCATCAGTTATTTATTTAAAAATAGAATTTAAAATTGTTTAAAATATCAAAACAATTTATAAAGGGCTTTAACATATTTTTACTTATTTTGATAAATTACGTTTAATTTTAATTTAATTATTACTAATAAACATGAAATATTAATTGAATTAAATTGTTATTAGGTACAATGTTAGTTGTTGTTTATTTATTTATATATATATATATTTTTGTACTAATTAACAAAAAATCAGGGAATTTTTATGAAACAAGTTGATCAAACCAATATCATGTGATTCTACCTATTATTCTATTTAATATTTATATATATATTAAATGGCAGTCTAGAAAAAAAATTTAATATTAAAATGAAACTCAGTTATTTAGGTTTATAGTGCGTAAATTATAATTATTGTTTCCTGCGATTTCTGTGTGATTCCCGTGGATTCGAACATAACTTTAGACATTTTCAAGAATTCCCATCTCGTTTTATTCCTTGTAATAACCTATCCCTTAGTTTGAGTTTATTTTTATTTTACTTAACATTACATTATGTAATATTAATATACCATTATGATTATATATATATAGAAAGAGAGATTATAGTTATTTTGTTATAAATCAAAAATACCTATTGAGTATGACGTTAAAGTGAAAATGAAAATAATGTTTCAATTTTTTCATTGAATACAGCTCAATAGCTATTAAAGTAGTTTATAACTTTATAAATAGATATTCGTTCTCAAATTCAATTTGTTATTAATTATTATCTACAATAATTTATAACTATGTCCACCGTTTATTAATCTGAGTTCCAAACACAATTACATTTTATTTGAATCAATTTACCACACGTTCACAAATTGAAGTAATTTCATCTATAACTTTGATTTCAGCAGAATCATTGTAAGTTTTTGTATGGTTCATTGACTTCCAAAAAAACTTCAGATCAACTACGCGAACCAATTACTTAGAATCTACAATATGTATTAGTAATCACCGAATCAATATGTCTACAGTTGTTCGTTCACATCCAAAACATTTGCAAATTACCAAATACAGAAATTCATTGAAAGGATTGTCATATATACATATTAAGTGCAGGTATACAATCTATAGGTATTACATAAATACATTGTGTTTATAACATGCCAATAGCTTTTATCTAAATTAAACATCCAAATGGATATATTTGTTCATCGAAAAGTTGTAACCTTTATAAATATAATTTCAATAAATACCTTGATATAGTTTAAACTTCATTTAACACCCTACAAACATATATTTTTAATTAAATTCGATATTTTAGAACGATTAAATTAAAACAATATTGAAAATCTTATTTTTTAATTAAATTAAAGTTTTTTATAGCATAATATTATTCTTGTAAAAGATATATAATTTAATATTAGTTATTCATTAATTAAGATTTTCAAATTATGTCTAATAATGTATTAAATATTATATTTACAATTATAATGATAATATACATGTTTATTATATTTTTAATAAATATGAAGTTAAAATATGCTAAAATTAACTTTAAAATATATGCACCCATAAGAAGATAATTACATCAAATAAACAAGATCTATATTAATCAAAACAAATCATAATAAAATACACTGCAGTATAGATCAGAGCTAACTAATTAGTACAATCTCCCAATAATGAAAGAATAAGGTATAAATCAAATCGAAACAATTAGCATCTTGTTTTAAATAAAGTTGAAAATTTCAATAAAAATGTAAAAAAAACTTTTAATTCATACAATTTTAAGAAATTATTATCTCGAATTTTTATAGATTCAACTTTTAAATTTTATAAATTAAAATATAATAGCTTGACATATTTTAATTTTGAATAACATAATAGGTATGAATCAATGTTTATCTCGTATTATATTTTGCAAGTCTAATATAAAATGTATTAATTTTCTAAACAACATGATATTCCCTAGATATTGGGTTATTAAAAAAAAAAGAAAAACCAAATATAAACACCTTTATTAAACCTACTAAGTTTCCAAGTTCCCAATTAGTAAATCTTTATTAAACCTTGTATTATAAATTATGTAATTATTTCTAAGAAGACAACATAATATTAAAATGAACAACAATATATTATATCATTATTGTTTATACAATTCAGTGGTGCATAAACTGATTTACCTTCAACAAGTGTCTTTTTTTTTATAAATCTAAGATGTAATTTTAAAGATTCAGTCTAAAGATGTAGACTTCTTATTCTTACATTATTTAAAAAATAAAAACCTATATTCTCGTGTTATACACACGACTTATTCTAATGGAACTTTTCCATCATGAAATCCAGAAACGTTTATTTTTATAGGTCAAGGCCAGTACGACAAAGTGAATAAGAAAACATTATGCATACAACTACACTATAATGCAGCGCGAAGTGAATGATAGAAGTTATAAGTTGAACATAGAAAATCACATTTGAAATATTACAACAATGGTTCGAAACGTGTCAAACGAATGTCTATAGCTTCTAATGGCGACGAGGTAAGATAAGATATTAAAATTTTACACAGAATGCTCTTTCAATAGAAGAACTTTTTCAAAACTTTAATCTTTGTCACTTTTTTGATGAGATGGGATGAATAAATAAAAAAACTTTTCATCATCTCAACCAAATAATAATAATTTGAGAACATGGTTTTTTTTCTATTCTGTATAGTAATTAGTTCACTAATTATACCGGAAGATAAATTCAAAAATGACTAGTTATAAAATCGTATATATAACTATTAAGATATAATAAAAATGTTAGGTATATTAAATGAAAAGTAAAACGATGTATCTCTGATTACCTAACATCTACAAATTGTATAATTTTTTTTTATTTTTTATCTTAAATAAATTATCACTTCATAAAATCAATAATCTTAATCTATTTTGTACTCCAGTGTAATTTCAATACAAATAACACTACATGGTTAATAATAAACTAAAAAAAAAAATTATAATAGAGAACTAATCAAATCAATAATAAAATTGAATTTGAGTATGCTATATAAATTAAAAAGATCAATTATGTCAAAATTAATTGATTAATTCCGTCAACTCATCTATACTTTTTTTATCATATAAAAAATTCCGAACATTCAGAACCGACGGTATTTTAAATAATGTCATTCGAGAGTAAAAAATGTTAAAGATAAGCGAGGAAAAATTGAATTTGCTTGCTCATTATTTTCGAAGAAAATAAAACACAATTTACTAAAGGCAAAAGAGGTGGCAAGTTTCTAAAGAATTTCTAACTCATGAAATATGAGTGGTGCAACCGTCAAGTTATTAAAACAAGTATAGTGTGAGGAATGAAGCTCATTAATCATTATTATAAAAGAGTCAAAAAAACAAAAGCCAGTCAGAATACCATTTGTATAGACTAATAAAAGAATAATATACTATTAATTTTAATCACATTATATTATTCTTGAAAGTACAAAATTTTGTTATGATTAAGTCATCTTACTCTGACTCAACTACCGTTTGCTAACCACTCTATAAAATGTCTTTTATAATGTAATCTTCAAATCTTACACAATTAAAATTGTAGATCATGATAACAAATGTAATAAAACTATTATAAAATAACTACTGATAATATTGAGGAAAAATAATAATACAATCCTAAATTTAAATTATCAAAAAAACAAATGGATAAATAAAATGAATTTTCACGGAATGAAATTCCATATAAAGTATGATAATGAACTAAAAATAAATGAAAACATTATTAAAATCGTCATTATTAACTGTATCAATATATGTTTTGCATTTGATTATTCTGATTTATTTATTTATTGCTGTCTATAGCTATATTATATATTACTAAAAAAACATAATTCACTAATTAATCAATTTATAGTAACATTAATGCCTATTTTCTAATGTGTAAACAATGTTTATATATCTAACACAATAATTCACTGGTACTGTAAATATTTAGAACATCTTTCTTTGTTAACAAACTATTCGGGTATCATAAGCCCTCTATAATAAACTTACATTACATAAACTGATAAAATTCCAAGGATATAATAATTATTTTATATAAAATACTTGAATTTAAAATATTCATAAAAAAATTATATTTTATTATCAACTACGTATAACAACTACAATAAATTTCACAAATACTTTCTATTATTTTTCTTTTAATAAACATTTAAATTGTTCGTTTATATAAAAGGTATTTAAAATTACTATGAACCACTTACAATAAACTAAGGTTATGTACAGAATACTAAAATAATAAGATATTTTTAACTTTAAATATTTCAATCATTGACGAAAATGAAAATTTAAATTTTTTAAACAATCGTTAAAACTAACCATATTATAAATTTAATTTAAAAAAAAATAATAAATAAATTGATTGTAATAATACAAGTGATAAAAAAAAATGAGAAATTGTTGAAACCAAAGATTTAAATTTATATTAATACTTTTAGGAACAAATACACTAAAAATAGTGTTTTGTATTTTCTATGTTGTAATAATTAAAAGACTTTTTGTGTTCATTATAGAGATTTATATTGGAGTAAAGTATGAATTTCATAGAAATATCTAATATTTTTTTAATTTAAATACTTCTACAACTACTTCATCTTAAATAGTCCTCTAATTAATTACCAAAATTACATACTCATTGAAAATAACAAGCAACTAGATATCCTAAATAATATCATAAAAATACATTTAAAATTAATAATTTCGAAAAATGCAATAAAATGTTGTATTCTTCATTTAAAAATGGACATAAAACAAATGTGTACCAAAACCAACATCGACTAGGTACTACTATTATACTACTATAGCAATATACTTATTAAAAACTCTCATTGACACCTGTAGAGGAGGATACATTTTTTTATTTTTTTACCTACTGGATTCCATTATATAAGATGATAAAAGAAAAAATTATTCATATCTTAAAAAATTCATTAGTATTCAATTTTTTCTTCAGTATTATTGGTGGTCTCTTAGTTGCGTGTATTTTTACATAAATAATATACACTTTTTAACATCAAACAGACATTCCAATAAACTAACACAAGTCTCTTGTGTATTCGTTACATTAAAAATTAGATATATATAAGTCAAAAAATTGAGTGCATTAAATATTAATATAATTTATTTGGTGTAACCTAATATTTTAGCATCTTTTCTAAAAAAACATCAATTTTAAAAACATTTTTAATCAGTTTTAATTATTTATTTACTTATTAATAAACCAAAATAAATTAAATTGCAAAAATCTATATACCCGTATTATTGAAATAAAACATGGTATAAAAATCAAAATTCATAATAGCACAACTACTTTAACAGATGTATCAGTAATAAACGTGTATACTGATGAAGACAGTAACAAAATAAATCAACCCTGTAAAACTCGTTTTCTATAGTTATAGTAAATTTAATTTCTAACTTTTATATTATGAAAAATTTATCTTAAACCACAAAATCATAAATGCTTAATAATGTGAATTAAATTTCCCCAAAATATTAACAACTAAACTTTATTCTTACAAATACAATATTATGGACAGAGTTTGTGATTACGCATTTTTTTTTCAATCAATAGCAATATATAAAATTAAAAATTAGTGTCTCGAAATAGTTATGAACAGTTATTCCAACAACTGAATTCAAAAAATCATTATATTCAATACTTTAAATTTAATTGTTTATAACAACAATTTAATAAGACAATAAAATAGTTAAAATATATATTTTATCTTGAAAATAAGAAATATATATATATATATATATTTAATAAACAAAAAAACATAAGTAATATTTAAACATTCTACTGTAAACAATTTTAATAAATTTTAAATAATATTAAAACTTGAAATACTATTTTAAAACTATAATTTTTATTTTCAAAAACTAAATAAAATTACTAAATGACTAAAAATAACTAAACAATACATAATTAGAGTATACACATACACAATATAATTATTTACAGTATATTTATCAATACAACACAAACTTTAATACGTCATGAACTATATTCATAAATTAGATTAGTTTTCTCTATTGAAGAAACTATAAAATTATTGGTATTTGTGTTGGTTCATGAATACCAAATAGAAGACACAATGTATTGTTATTTCCCAGTGGACAAGACATTTTATTACCAAGTAAGATGAACCTGTTTGAAACATTAACATTCATAATATAACATACAAATTGCTACAGAATATATAATAACTAATAAGATAACAACTTAAAATAAAATATTAATTCAAACCCACATTAATCCAGGAAAAACTACTAAATATGATTTGAAGTATTCGAAACCTAAATTACCTTTAATATCGGCAGTTCAAAATATATGACTATAACTTAAATATGACTGACATCAATTTTTTCTAGAAGAAAAAATTATAAAATATATATATATATATTTTTAGACTAAGTGGATAAATTCTGTTAATTTTTACAATAATGTATTTTTTATTTTTATTTTTAAGTCTGAAGAATGGTTGAAAGGCAGATATTAAACATAGTTTTAATTTCCAGTTCCTTCGAAAAATTAACCTAATAAATAGAAATACAATCATCTAACATTTTTTTACAATTTCTTTTTAAACAAATTGTCTAACTTATCACTTAAACGTATTTCGTGTTTAAATTATTTTTATTTTCGAAATGGAGGTAAGTAAGCTATTACTAACCAAACCGAATTAATCATGAACTTTGGTAGCTCAAACATAAATACACATTGAGTCGTACTTTATGGTAATTAACTTTTTCCCGGGTGAAATCGAAAATAAAGTTATTAATTAAATATAAATATGTCAAAGAACATAAGATATTTCTTCATTTATATCATAATATATAAACTCGATCACTGCCAATGATTATTTATTATATTACATTGAAATAAGTTCTTGGTGGACAATATATACCTACTCTATTCATTTCTATCGAATATGTGATATTAGTTTAAAAATAAATATATTTTTAATTGAAGGGTTTTGTAAAAGAACAAATAATGACTATTAAATAGTCTTATACTTTCCAAACCTTAACTAATTGTTTATAATCCATTACAGATAAATTATTCAGAATCCAGATTTAAATAAATATGTAGGGATTATTTGTGGTAACTGAAATATCAGAATTTCGTTCACAGTAATAATTATACGGATCCAATAGAATTGATAGTACTTAAAGTGATTCAACATACTTCATTTAATAAAACAAGTATATTGAAGGTGATCAAAAATAGCAATCATTTAACAAATAAAAGAAGTATTGAATATTATAAAAGTCACTTTTTGGGGTCGTGTAAAATAAAATAAAAATAAATCGAGTTACAGGAAATCAGCAGCTATAGAGAAAATATTTCCTTTAGCAGCAAACGGTACAGATTGTTTCTAAAAAAAATTCCCTTTACAAGAAATGTATTTTTATCATAGGAAATTATTATTGTCGGAAACTTTTAGAAAGTTTGTCACAAAACTTTGTATTTCCTTCCCTAAAAGATCCTTGCATTTAAACTGATAAACCATACATGCCTTCTGGCAAACTTTACAAGACCCCTTCCAATCCAATCTATGTGTAAATTAACTCAAGGTCTTTAAATTTAATAATACAATTTCGTGATTCGTACAAATATATAATATCTGTATAATAACGAAACTATTGAACAATTTATATCCAATAATGATTTTAAACAAATCATTAAGTTTTAAGAAATTAGAAATTTTTACACTGTTTATAATATTCAATTTATATCGCAATCAAAAGTATATTAATGTACAAAACAGTAAAATAAATAGTATAATTATTAATTATAAAAGCCTAAAGACGAAATATTTTCACCAGAACATCAAAATCAGAATTTGAATAATTCATTATAAAACGAAAAAATAGGAATGATCATGTTTATTGAATCATTTTATATTTATCGTTAAATTAATAATATTATCTAGAGAGATAATTTCGAAAGGTGTTAAAGAACAAAATCCATTAATCTTTAAACAGTTTCATAAATGTCAAACCATTTAAACATATTGACGTTTTCTGAAACTTTATTTTAACTATAATTGATTAAATAATTTCAATTTATTTATTATCTAAATACGATGTTCTTAAATTGTATAGTGCATATGATTTAACCTAACAGCTACCCTCTCTTTAGCAATACTAAAATCAATTAATGATAAAAGTACCTACACAAAAAAACTCAAAATGTTCAATATAAAATATGTGGTTAGTGTTTATCAAGTTTTCTTACACCTAGGTATTATCCGTAACAACAGATTTTGCATGACAAGTTAGAAAACTAAACGTTCATTAACCAATTCTACAAAATGTAAACTGCAATAAAAAAGAAAAATCTGGTAAATAATTTTAAACAGTTTAAACCTTATGAATACAGAACAAAAAATATACAATATCTAAGCCAAACGAAATGATAACAAAACTATTAGATTCAAAAACACTATGAAAACAAATACATATAAAAACAATTGAATATCAATATTTATCTTAAGCTCCTAAAAATAATTTGAGTAAGTATTGAAATTTACAAAACTTTCATTTTAATTTTCATTCAGCATATAATTCATTGTATTATAGTAAAATATTCAATAATACCTACTTAATAAATAATAATCACTTAAGAGAAAGATGCACAGAAGATGCTACTCAATTTACTCATTAGTCATTACATAGTTTAAATCTACATAAGTATACGCGAAATAATTTATAATTATATTTTTTAAATGTGAATCAATGTTTGATTGTAAAAAGTCTACAAATATAATGTTTTTCAGAACACAATTTAATACTTCTTACTCAGCATTAATTACACCTCTTTAATACATCGAAAGAAAAAATAAATTACGAATATTGTGAAAATTCCAAATGAGTCCAAGTTCTCTTGTAAATAAACATGTATTATTATTAAATATACTATACATTAATTATAAATTATTCTAAAGAATCATTGAGTACCTATTTCAATAATTGAATTAAAAAAGATGAGCTGACATCCTTATTTAAGGGCACATTTCAGTTAATTAACCGTAATCCGTTGCGTTTTGCAGGCGACTTTTTCTTTTTTTAGGACATTAAAACAACTGACACCGGCAGTCTTTGATAATTAAAACATACTATGGCCATTTAATTAATTTTATTTGGAAAACTGCTCTTTTTTAATTCTTCAGATAAAAAAAAAACTATTATTTATAAAAGAAATCTTTCTCTAAGTTTTTTGGCCATATACCAAAAAAAAACTTAAATTACACCAACAAACAGAAAAACAGTATTAGTCAAAAAATATTTTTATATTTTGATTAGAACACTTTTAGTAATGTCAAATGTCAAATATTAAATAATATAAATTATTCCATTGCAATGATTTATTCAAACACTTTATTAAAATGAAAACGATAATCAATTTAACAAATTTAATGTAAAATTAAGTAAGCTAAAGGCTTCTTCAAAATGTTATGATCAAAATTTATTATTTATGGTTATAATTTTAAATTAAAAAATAAAAATAAGTCACTGAAAAACATATTATAAAATATCTTAAGTTTTTACGAAATAATAACTAACTAAACAAATTTTTCTATGTCAATTCGGGATACTGTGAATACACTTATAATTGTATATAGGTACATACAAGTATATAAGTAAAAGTCTAAGAGAGATGGAAAATTGTATTTTTTTAATAGTCATATGATACATTTTAATGTAGTTTTAAGTATAGCAATGAATTTAATATAGAGAAAAAGTTTCGCATTAAAAAATTAAAACAACAATTCTAAAATAATAAAGTTTGAATAACGAATACAATTATTTTAATTATAATACAAAACTATAATTTAATAGTACCTACCTACAATTAAAATAAACGGATATATTATTACAATTTGTGAAATATACATATGTAAACAAAATTACATAAAAAAAATGATTAGAATACCACAATACTATTAAGTAGTATTATAGTAATATAAAATTTGTTTTATCCTTGGAAATAAAACATTAACTCACAAATAAATGTCAATAAACTTGTATATAAAAGATAGTACCTTATTATAGAGAGAATTATTATTAAAAAAAAAATGACATTAAACTTGCTGAAAAAGCAAAATAAAATAAAACAAAAGACTAAAAAACAATTAAAATTTTAAAGTAATATCTAGACTTATTATAATATATTCTAGAATAGACCAACAGAGTAAAATAATAATAATCTCTAGATAGACATATAATATTGCACAAATCATTGACGCATAAAATACGAGGATTACAAATCAGCAAACAAAAAAGTTTACATGTTTAAACTATGAAGATAAAATTAGTTTTAGTGATCGAGATGAACACAAATTTACGGAAACTTACTACTAGCCAATCTTTCGTAACATGCACACAATTACAACAACAACGATGTCATAACAAATAAAATTATTATTACTTATAAAAATGTTCTAAAAACAGGCAAAAAATGTAAAAATAATTAAATTAATGGTTTTGTAATAATAAGAATTCTTCAACGAAATTTGAGAAAAAAATATGTCCCTAAAAGAATCAAATAAAAAAAAAGATACATTAAGTACAATCAGTATTATACAAATATTTACTTTATCATTTTAAAATGTCCATTCTATTATGTACGCACACAAAATATTGAATTTTACAGCACACAAATTGATTGCACGTTGGGTTCATTCATTGTATCTGTATAGAAACAGATCTATTTGAAACATACTACAACACACGTTTTGAAAATGATTACTAATCACAATCTAAAAACGATTTTAGGCTAGTTTTTAGCACTTTTTTAAACTTAAAATTAATATTACTAACATTAATCAATTTAACGGTATTTATAAGTTTATACAAATTATATAGCTCCAAATACTTACATGGTTCATAGAATTTATTTATAATACATAACAAATAATATTGTTATTCAATATTTTAATCTTATAATACACATCATGAACTTTCGTCACTTTTCAAAAAAATTGTATTTCCTTAATGATATTATCAAACTTGGCAAGACAAATTTAAAAACAATTACAATTGTTTACCATATTTTTGAAATGTTCTCAAAGTTAAATGGGAATTTTGAAAATACGAATAACTTAAATTATCTGTCTACACTCAACCCCATCTATCTACACTGTTCAATCAATAAAATCATTATATAAAACTTTTAGACCATCTTTAATCTGATTTTTAATACCATAAAAAGTGTGTTTACTTCCCAGTAATAAAACAAAAATTAACATTATTGTATTAAAAAATACATATATTCTTCGAATTTGTTTAATGTCTAAACATTTTAACTAAATAAATAATAAATCTAAATAAAAAGATTAATAAATATAATGACTTTATGAAAATTTCCAACCATTTTCAAGTTAGTAGCGTAAAAAAATGATTGGGTAAATACGTAGTTATTTATACCCAGGAGGACATATAATACAATTTAATATATTAATAACATTGATTACAAAACGAATTTTAATTTTAAAAATTAAAATAAAACAAATAATAATAAAGAAGAGTTAAACATAATCATAATTCACATATCAATACATTTTTATAGGGGTTTTTTAGCTTAGCTAAGGAATCGATATTATTTATAGTATTATAATAAGTCATTAACATAAGGTGATAGCATAGGAACTGTAGCTAGACGTTAGGAAAGACCACTAAATAAAAGATTGGAATGCAAACTAACAGATATGACTTTAAAAAGAATAATCTTTAATTTTTCTATTATTTGTATAATTTAATAAACCATTGATCCTAGAAATAAAAAATACATAATAGCGATTTTTAATGATATAAGTTTTAAATTCAGATGCGATTTGATTAAGATCAGTATCAATATTGAAGGATTTAAATGTAAGCAAACATAAAAAAACACCTTTTAATACTTTCAATTCTACTTATCAGGTCAGAAAAATAAGACCAAATCGTAGAACCATATTCCAATATAATACATTTAATATCAAAAAATCCCAAAATTTTCATCTAATGAAGCAAAATAAATAACTGTTATGTATTCTTCAAATAACTGAGAAAACAATAACTTAAATTTCTCTGATATAAGGGACATTCACTAAACTAATATAAGCATTTTTATAAAAGGAATATTAATGATAATTATGACTAAGTATAGGAATATCTTTCAAAAAAATATAATAACATAATTATTATTTAAACACCTAACACTTTCGTATAAACGGAAAAAGTACATAATTTAAATTTAAATCTATAATAATAGGCACTCACCAAGGCATATCCTAGATGTTATTTTCAAGAATATTTAAGAAATTAAGTATTCAAGACTATATAAAAACTACCGGCTACCCTCGAACAATAAATTTAAAAGTAATTTATGCAAATACTATTTTTTTTTCAAGCTCCGTTCGATTTTTAAATGCGATGATTTATAAAATATTATAATTACTTTAAAATATAATAATACTACAACTACACCATTATCTTATGTTTAAGTAACCGAAATGAGACAAGTGGAAAAATATTGGTCTCCATATGGTTTCTTAAGCTAAAAAAAATAAAATCAATAAATAGGTGTAACCACGTGGTGTTTTAATTAATTACCAATATTAATTAATATTAATAGTGTTACCTTAATTAACATGTTATAGAATTTAAATTATAAATCAAGCATAATGACTAATTAATAATAAATAATAATGTTTCTCAATTGTAGTAACTAATAACCTACAAAAGTGTAGTCCAATTAAAATTGAACTAAACTATTAATGTATTTGTTATAGATTTGTACAATTACTTTTTTTATCCACCAAATATTCATACAATTTAACAAATTATACGTATATTCCAACGATAAATTCAGTAAATATTTTTTTTTTAAATAAGTAAAAAAATAATTAATATACCAAACCTTTAATGATATATTCAATTAATCAACACGTAAAATGTACATAATAATTTAATCTACATTTGTCAAAAAACAAAATAAATACAATATAATTGTCTTCCCAATTTTCAGTTAATCAAGTTATATTATCATCCAGCATATTCTCGTCGACAAAATATGTATCTTCGAAAAAGATTTACAAAATAAACTATAAATGATTTAGCACAATTATTTATGTTTATGGACAATACATACCTCAGATTGATATTAATTAAAAGAACGTCAATAGCTTTTCCCGGTACATACGACTAAAGAAGAAAAAACTCTACATACTTTTTAGAAAACTCAATCAACAATTCTCATTCGTACCTATTACCATCATACTAAACAACACAGAACACATAATATATCATATTATTTATAATCACTAATAATAAATATCAATTAAAAAAATAACCTAATAATTTAATCTCATATTTTAACTATAAATATTAATTTAAAAAAGGACGTTATGTAAATAGCCGCTATTCTATACATTAGGTGTCAAGTGTATCTCGGCATTGAGGAATAGGTCACTGTAAATGTATGTGTTAAATTTGAATTCAATAATAATATTTATATTTATAACGTAATTTTTTAATATTAGTGAAAGGTTGTACAGCACAATTGGTTGAATTAATTTTTGCTGAAAACATTGCATATTAAAATGCCATAGTATATACAAAATATAATAATAGATGTAAAAAATAACAAATACCCATGATCAGAATTCTTAAATTACAATAATATAACGGTATTTAGTTAATCAAAATTTTCGAAATTTTTTTATCGACATATTTTGTGTAAAAGCAATTATAAATTTTAAAGTCAATATATATTTAATACAATAATGTATATACCTCAAAAGGAGTAAAAATATTTTTAAAAATACACCATATTTAGAAAATATCAATACAAACATTTATTAAAAAAATTAATTGTCTAAGTAAGGTTATTTGTTTTTTAGTTGTTTTCCACGATTAATTGAAAAATAACAGGAAACTTTAACGTACACACACACACACACATTACTAAAAACCTTCATAAAAAATGAAAATCTAAGCATTTTTACAGCTTTAAAAAATGATAAAATACAGACATACATTATTGTATATCTAATCAATACATTCCTTCTCTACTCAAAATTTAAAATTAAATAAAGGTTATCTCATTATCAATTTGATGGATTCAAACGGAACCAAAAAAAAAAAAAAATAATAATTGAAAACACTTTTTTTTTAAAAAAACTCTTCAAAAAAGACTTTGACTGATCCATGGTTTAAAATCTTACAATAATTCTTTTTAAAAATATAGCAATAAAAAAATTCTAATACCTATCTAATAAAAATTTTCCAAAAAGTTCCATTGATTTCAAATGAACGATAAGACTGAACACACATGTATTTCATTAATAATAAAACTATATTTAAAAAAAAAAAAACATTTGAATATAAACAATAAAAAATGTTTGCAATGAACATTCAGAAATTCGTTAAGAATATATTTAAATTTTTAAACACAACAACATAATGAAATGTAGATTTAGAATACAAACATTTGCCAATACAGAAAATCTTTTGCTCTCGATTGACAATTGAAATTTCCGTCGAGTGTATGACAATATTTGATAGTAATTCGTGCGAACAATATAGGATCATTCAAAATAGAATGCATTTCTTTTCCATTTTCTATCACATTAAAAACACTAATTATCATAAACAATTTATTAATCTGCAATAATATTTAACTATACTAAATATTTAAAGTTTTAAAATATTCGAAAACAAATATTTATAATCATCAATTTATAAAACCTATTTTTTAAACAAAGAACAATTATTTGGGCTACATATATAATACTAAACCATTATATGACTGAACTACCAAATAATTTTTGTCTGTATGAATAAATTAGTATTTTACTACTTAAGAATAGTTTTTACAGATCTATTTTTTAGTTCAAAAATGTAATGAAAGCATTAACAAATTGTGTTTTTTAATATATTTTTTCTACATTGAATAATAATTTTAATAATCATTTAAAAACAAAACAATAAACTTGTTCAGAATAAATTATAAACTAAAAAAAGATTAAATATTTGACTAAACATAAAATATAAACGTGATTAAGAATTTATTATTCTGAAGTGATCGGGTAATACAAGTGTTTACATTACACCAGTTTACTTTCAAATAGTAAATACAAGAAGTTTTAACATTATTCCTATAACATTATAGATTTCAAATTTACATTGAACAAAAATCTATTTTTATCATGTTTATATTTAAACTATTTAATCCAAAGAATACGAGTAAACCATATCACGAATATAACATACACAATGTTCGATCATCATTCATATTTACAACTCAACTTACTAGAGAAAAAATTATATTTTATCTAAAATACAACTATTTGAAAGTGAGGACCACAATTTAGTGAAATTCTCACGTTTAACTTCCTTCGAGGAATTGTATGTGACTATACATTTGATGACATTCCGCAGTTAAATATGAACCGAAAATACCAGAAACAAGTCAACCATTTTACTTGTTTAGTGCGAAGTATTCGCATTCACGTATGTAGCAACATTGCCTATTCAAAACGCCGTGTGAGAATATTATTAATGTCATTCACATTGAAATACTAATTAATAATTTTACTAAGTATTAACTTTTTTTTTAACTTTTCTAGCTATGATGGATTTTAAAACTTATGATTGATTTAATAAGGGTGGCCTGGACGACTGTTTGTAGCTTATTTCTCTTAAAAAAAACTACCACCCTCCAAGTATAGAAAAAGCAATTTCGAAACATTCAAATATTAAAAAATTTATAATAAAGTTAAAAGCACCTAAGTAAACATTGTGTCGGACTCCATCGCACGAATAAATTTCAATACTTGAGAACACTACTGATCGGCGTGAGAAAGCGTAGTGTATATGACGATCGAGACGACGAAAACTAAATACTCGAGATAAAAGATTATTAAGTGAGAAGCAAAGAAAGAGAAGAAAACATGACAGCAATTACGGTGGCAGTAGCATGATGGAAATAATAATAATGAAAACACACGGGAATATACATATATATAATATTATATATTTATGTTCTGCATGTGTAAATATATTTATATTATACGTGTTTATAAACAGAAAAAGAAAAACACGCAAACATGTTGGTTGCCAGAGTATCTGAGTGATAAGTTGGAAAAGGAAAATGTATGGAGGGTTTTTAGTGAAAAACTTTACACCTATATCGACGTAAATAAATGGAAAAAATAATCGAAAACGCAGCGGTTGTTACAAACTTTGTACCGGTATATACACTATATATTAGACGCAACGGACGAAAAATCACCAGGTATAAACGAACAAATTACGATCACGACAAACACGACCACGAAAACGGCAATACGTGGCTTTCACTACGACGACGACGACCAACCTAGAACGATCTGGTAGCGCGTTTAAACGTCGACTGCCGACGGTTGTGAAAAATATAGAAGCACGCTCCGGCGGCGGTGGCTGCGACCAGCCTCCCCGGCGGAAAGAGGGTAAATTTGTCCCCCGCAATACTGTAAACAGTGCTGCCATCTTTAAATGATAGCTGGTTCTTTACCTCGTTCCACCACCACCCTACAAAGCGATCACCGTCCTCCGCGGGCCCAGAGATCTGTATACCACCACTGCGTCGGTTTCCCTGTCCCAGTCGTTTACCCGAATATGTCACCTCACCCTCATCGACATCATCCTCCCCCAACCTATACAGAAAATCTACTTCTGCCGACTATTCATACTTTTCACGCCAACATATTTTATACTTTCCAAATATTACCATCACCGACTCCATACGTCTTCATATGCGTCTTTTTTACTTTCTTGTAATAAAACCAAATACTCGTTAAAAATAAAATAACAAATTTAAAAAGTAAACTTATTATGAACTTAATACTATCATTTCGTTGACGTGCTACAAATGTATAAGTATAAATGTAATAGTATAAAAATATCGTTTTATAAAACATAATTCACCAAATACACAGTTCTCTACTTTAACCATGCATAACATATACAAATAAACTAAGTTCATTATTATCTTCTTCGTCATTTGAGATATAATACATAAATGTTAATCAAATTCCACTACTGGAGTAATTATGTTTTTCTTTCCTAAATGTTATATTTTTATCGTTCAGTTTCTTATTTATACACTGTCGAAATTTAATAAAATGTGTTGGAAAAAACGTTAAAATACAATAGTCCAAATAGCGTACATAACAATACGAACTGTTTACGGTACAAAGCGAGCATACTTTTTTTTTAAACAATACAATAATATAATATATATTGTACATTTTTAAGGACAACGTATGTATGCTATAAGCACGTTTACTAATAAATTATTCACTACTAATGGACATCCAATGGAATTCTATAATAAAGGGATAAACATTTCAAACGAATTCAAAAGTGTTCCTAAATGCATATTCAGAATAAATACTTTATGAGTAAGTTTATGAGAATAAAGTGAAACATTATTTAAGGAAATCATATATAATTATAATTGCTTTAGCGAAAGAAAATATGTAGAACAGTTTATCAATATACTTATGATCTAAATGCATATAATATACAGTATACACATACACCTATATATTAATTAAATTAACAAAAAATATATAAAAATAAAACTATACTCATTGCCAAAACTTCGTCTCGTAAAATATATATATAATATGTACAATAAAAATTATATGAATATTTATCATATAAAATTAAATATAAAAATTATAAACACATTGATGAAAACATAGTTGAAGATGTTAAATTTTTATTAACCTAATCAATTTAAAATAAAACACTTTATTTCATCAACTTATTTCAACAAAAATTAAATAATATTATGGTAAACCACTTTCAAACAATTAGATAAATCAAAAATAAGCGCGTGTGCAATATGTTAATGGTGTAATTTAGTGTTCAAATATATTATTACTATTATTACTAAATCATCTACAATTTAAGGAATAAATAACATATTTAATATAACAAATGTTATAAATATTTAACATTTAGAAAATAATATAGTAACATAAAATCATTAAGTTATTAAAAGGTAATCTATAAGGTAACAGATTATGAACCTATAATACCTAACTTTAGTATATAATAATATAATATAACATGTTAAGTCACACGTTATTTTGACTGAATTCGCATAAAAGAATACTGTAAAATATACTAACACTAGTGAAGTTATGGCGATAGCGGGTTATTCTTCCGTCTTATTTTGTTAATGTCAAGCATCAGTTATAAATATATTTATATTTAAAAGACGTTACTGATAGTTTAAGTCTTAATGCTTGGATAATAATTTATCCATTATTTTAAATTTACTTAATTCATCCTCCAAAAACAAAAGAATTATGCACTATTGCCATATAAACTATTTCTTATATTACATACAATATACACTTTATAATCTATATGGTAAACTTTCAATTATTTCAGTATAATAAAATTCAAAAAATTCAAATATTATAAGTCTAAATACATTTTAGTTGTAATTAATTATTTTATAGAATGAACATTCATTAGGTAAAAAAGATCATAAAAGGGAATAAGTATAATTATTTTTCCTTTAAAATAAAATAATAAACATAAAACACATATTAATTAAAACTAAAGAAATTACACATATAAATAACAATACTGATTAATCCTTGCAAAAGCCGATAAAAACATACGATTTATTACCTAGGCCATCATACAACTGATAGCAATGAGAAACCTAACCAAGTAGCTCGAGAATCATTAAATACCGCTATGTCGGAAATACGCACCTACTCCTCTCTAATTAACATCCATAGGAATTTTAGCACCTATTATATCATTTTTTGGCGGCACACACCTAACAACAAACAAATCAAAAACACTACTACATATTACCCTAAATCTTATTCACTCAATCACAAATATAAAGTAATTTTAAACAGACTACATATAAGTCACTCAAAAATGTCACAGGGACATCTTATGCGAAGGAAGAACCAACACAATGCTAAACTTGCAGAGAACTTCATACAATCAAACACCTCCTTGTGCACTATCGAAACCATATGGAAACAAGAAGTAGCCTAGAAAAAGTAGAGTACCAGACAACCTCCTCGAAACTCTGAATGTAATTGAAGAAAACAACAATACAATTATTTTATTCCTGAAACGTATTGATTTGTTACAGCTCAATATAAAAACCAATGTAGTTATTAATACGTGGTAAAATTTTAATTTTATTTTTATAAGCAAATAACCTAAATTGTTAATGATTGAAAAAAATATTGATTATCACATTAATCTAATACAAATATAAAAATGAAATTAAAAGTAAAATACATTTCCAATTTGATTACTTAATTACATATACATAGCTTCAAAAATTTTTGAATTGAAATATCAAAGCATACATTACTCAAGAAAAATTAAAAAAAAAACGCACAAAGCAATTGATCATCAGATAATTAAGTAGGTATATAAAAAGTACCTTTAGCATTATAATGCTTAAATATTTCTACTGTTATATTATTTAAATTTAAATAAAATAATTTAATTAAAAAATTGTACATTTCAATACCTAGGTAAATTAAGTTTAATTTTTATAAAATGCACCTTTACTTAATTCTTATAAAAATATATTCTTTTGCTTAAAAGATAATAATGAACTACGCCTGAAAATTATTAACAAAACATTACAATACATTACGAAAATAAACCGATTGATATAAATTCCGGTTGTATTTTTAGGATAATTCATATTAAATACAGTTTTAAAATGTCAAACAAATTTAATTCATGTTAACTGGATACTTAAAACCTAAATACTTTTTACAAAACTTTAAATAACTCAACAATTATTATGTTGCCATAATTTCTACAAATTACCTACTATTTATTTAACAACACTTTAAAATATAAATGAATTAAAAGTGGTAAACAAATTTGATAATTTTAAGTTTTTATATTAATATGTAGGTATAAAAATTGTAACCGTAGAATTTAAAACCATGCTAATAATACAAAAAAGACATTCAAGAATTTTCTATTAGCTGTATGTTAGGCACAGGGATTTTTTCCTTGGCCATCATATTGTGTTCTTTGAATCAATAGCAAGAACAAAAGGAAGAAGGATAATAGTACCATAGACTAGGCGGTAATAGCCAAGCCGAGTCGAATGAAGACAATACGAACGGGAACACACAAAAGTGGCCTAATTGTTTTTCTTCTTTTAAATAGGTTCACTATCACAAATTGAGAAACTTTGGTAATCCATTTCAGTTAAGAGTTCGAAATCGTTTTTATAGTGGCTCTCACGATCGATATTTTACCTTTAACAAACCAATTTTATTGATATGAAGTTCTATTAACATAGGTACATGTAAGTAAATATTATTTATATAATTAGGATAATATTTAAATAATAAAAAAGGAAATAACATATTGTATATAATTTATAATGTGAATTAAAATCATTATATATTGTCAGGTATTGTTAGGTTTAATCTTTGCGACAGCTTTGAATTATTTATTCTATTTATTTATTACACTACAACTAATTATTTAAATCCAAGAAATAGATTTATATATATTTTTTATTTATGTAATTAAAAGAGAACTAAAATATAATATCACAGATGTTTAAAAACATTAATAACAAAATAAATCATTTAATTGTCTCATTTTCAAATTAATAACGCGAGTTTTAAAATATTATGTAAAGATAATCTTGAATTGTTATTATTAAATTAATTTAATTTAATTAATTTGAGAACTAATTTACGTCTCAAGCAACGCATCACACAATTTAGTTTCGTTAATTCACTAAAATAATTATTACTGTATACATTGAATATTGTAACCATTCTTTGCTATCGCTTATATAAAATAATTGTTGCTAAGGTTGAACAATCTTGAATACAATATTGTAATGTACATTTTGTATTATACGTTAGGAACATGAAAAATAATTATCCCAAGTTAAAGCTTGCAAGGAAGGAAGTCAACAGTAGTGAACAAGAGGGTTTTATTAAGGGAGCAACTGTAAGTTTTATGTGATAAAATACATCGTAAAACTTTGTCTTGTGCAAACCACTATCTACCACCATCCGATGGATCATATTATTATTACCTACCTACTGAAAGTCAACCGGAATTATAGAACATAACATTAAATGGAAAGTTCTGCAAATATCATATATATAGAAATACAGAATGAACCAATGAATAAAACAGCTCAACGTTTATCTTATAGTTACGATGCAACAGGGCCATTACTGTGCAAATATAGGTACTGTCCACAATATTTAATATAATATGACCACAACAATACTTATTTACATTATTTTTAAATCTTTTATATAATAATGATGAAAAAACTATGTTTTTTATTATACAATTATTTTAAGGAAAAAAAACTTAATAATATAAATTTTAAAAATTTTAGTTACATATCGGCAATTTTTAAATTGACACTTTCTATTTTAAAAACTATTTTAAAATTATTTTAAAAACTTAACTGATTTAAACAAGCCACATTTTTATAATATATCTTGGATTTATAACTTAATTATATTTTAATTAGATATAACTCCGATAGTTCTGCACATTTGAATAGTAAAAATGTGTATTATTGAATGAAAGTTTTTTAAATGAAAAAATATGACACTCAAACTATGAAATTATATTCTAAAAAATGTTGATTACCTTAAAGTTATTTAAAACTACACAAACATTTAGTATCCATCATCTACATAATTAATTCGTAACCTTTCTTCTAAATTAAATATTATTCCAATATTTTTCACAGTGACGATTACATGTATCCAGTAAATATAAAACAAAATTATAAATGTGTTCAAATTCATCTATTTACCGATATAAAAAAAAATAAAACAATTTTACAAATTTAACTAAGAATAGCGTCAAAAAAAGTAGAAATTTATGAGTGATGGATTTTCTTATTATGGTTCATTTTGCAAATTCATAGGTAGTACATACACTATACTTAAATATATTGTTATAGTTATAAATTACGATACACAAATATATAATATACCACACTATCTCAATGCCTAGGACAGCTGAATGTCTGTTTAAGTTTAAAAATTAATATTACGTATTTTAAAAAAGACCATTCATACATTGAAAGAAAATCAAAAAACACAAAAAAATATAACTTAGAATATATATTCATAACCTACACATAAAAAAATAAGAAATATTTGTAAATGTTTTAAATAATATATTAATAATTAATAAGCAATCATTACATGACATCATGTTACGACGGTAATGAAAATTACAATAAAACATAATATCTCGATGACAATGGTAGGTAGAAAGTTAAAGGGTGAGCAAATAAATAATTATTATAAATGCGTAGAAACCACATACTTGGTTTTTGGTGAATAACAATCGATACAATATATCCCCATTGTGTGCACGCCAAATGACATTTAAATTTAAACGCGGTCGATCCATAATCGAGTGCCAAAATAGTGTCCAATATGCGACTTATTTATAAAATTTACTTCAATTTAATAATATAAAACATACGCTAGGTAGTTTTTCTTATAACAGAAAACGTAAATTCAAACAACGAATAGTCGATAGATATTAAATACACAAATGCATACATATTATAACCTACGAAATATATAAAAATCATATAATATAGTATTTCATAAACCTATATAGTGTATATATATATATATACATATAGGTATATTATCATATATGTTATATATAATAAATATGTATATAGTATAATAAGTAGGTACTATAATTGCATAGTCATTATTTAATTCAAAACACAAAAGCCCATTATAACGCAAGAGTAATAAATTACACAACTTATAAATCTGTGTAAAAAATATTAAGCGATTCTACAATGGCATTTAAAAGAATGAGTAAAATTAACTTTTAAGGGAAGAGACAATACATAGGCGTAATTTTAACTTGAACAATCAGGAGGGAGAGTGTTGGTACTTGGCTTGGGACCACTTCATTTTATGACGTCTATGCATCAGTCTTCGGAGTTCTGCTAGTCACCTTAATATTTGGCTGCTTTATAAAACATAGTTCACTCAAAAGAACAACAGCGCAGCTCAGTTTAATAGAATTATTTTTTTAAACCACAAAAATGGTAACCAAAGTAAGTTCTAACTATAGTTCAATTATTTTAATTCACACAATTTCTTATAAAATAGATTATAATAAAATATCAAAATTATTTTATGGTTTTTAGGACGATCTAGACAAAGACCAAATAGCTCGTAAGTGTTATTAATTTATAGTTTATTTTTAAAGAAAATTTATATTAAACGGTTTAATAATTTAAATATTTATCCTAGTACTAAAACGAGCTTTCGATGCTTTCGCTCAAGATAAAGGATACATTGAAGCCAACATGGTTGGTACAATTCTTCAAATGTTAGGTCACGACGTTTCTGAAGACCGTTTACAAGAAATTATTGCTGAGGTCGATGCAGATGGTAAGTGATTTAATTATCATACTTATCTTATTGCTAATCAAAAACTTAGTTCAAAAGAGTTAAAGAGTTAAAGTGCAAGTAACTAACACTAAAAAATACTTGATAAAAATGTATCTAAATTATCTGTTATTAGATTTGTAAAACATATTTTCTTCTATTAAACAATAAGTATGGTAAACACACTTAACTTGCTATTATGTCCATGATAATTAATTTTGGTTATATTACCTAAAATATGACTGGTGATTTCTCTTTTAATTGATTCGGTAACTTAAAACACTTACCTGAAAAAAAAGAAACAAATATTTTTAATTAATATTTTAATTAAAAAATATCTAAATTATGCCTCGCCGTATTTAGTCTATTATAACGAACTAAAGAGTTGCGACTCTAAATTTAATATTGTAAATGTTATATACTTGGAATAAATATTCCAACCGCTAAATAAAATTATATTTTAGACTAATGTCTCACAATTGATTCATGATTTATTTTATAACAGCATGATATACCTAGAAGTACGAATTAACTTACAAATCTACAAATTGACAAATTACTATTAAATGTAAATTTGTAATGTTATTATTTATATTAGATTATATAAAATATACTTATAAATTTATCTACATAATTTGATTTTCCAAAATATTTTTAGTTGAAAAATTACTCACATACATATTTAGAATCTAATACTGAAGCAAACATAAACAATATTGGAGCCCGGCGGTATGAAACTCAATCAGACACAAAAATATTGATAGACATATGAATTATTTTTGGCTATGTTTCAATAATACTGAGATATATTTTTTTTGAATTCCCTTGTCTGATATCAGGGAGTTAAAGACTAAAATAGCTACAAATTGACCGATGTAAATACTAAATACCTACACAAAAAACTAATTACAAATAGATTTAAATCACAAAAATTATTATTAGTATAGGTATAAATAATTAATAACTATTAACAATATTTAAAAATACAATTGAATGATAAAAAAGTGGAAAGTAGCTATTATCAAATATTATAAATAATATAAGGTAGCATTGGTATTTCAACTATAATTTATAGCAATAGATATCTTGAAAAAGTGATGCACGTATGTGTTGTCTCCGTAATAAAAAAACTGAATTAGTGTCCAGCAAATCTATTTTTTTACATTAGTTTTATTTTACAGTACATTGACGTATTATCCAATTTAAAAATAAAAACATTTTATATTAATTTCCCAGTTTATATGTATTTTAATTTTTAATTTTAGAGCAACTTAGACGACTTTTAAACTGTAATATTTTACACACTTATTTTACTTTAAAATTAGAAAATAAAAAAAAAGTTAAAGTAGGACCCTGGATAACATTCTTAAGTTTAAATTTTATAATAGCTATTCACTCTAACACTAAAAATAACAAAGTAAAATATATACTTTTGAACTCAAAATCGTTTAGTTACTACGGGGATACACATTTTTATAGTTAAGATGGATACAACAAATGCATGTGTGTCGTACACTAACTAAACTTATAACATGATTACTGGTTATTATTTGTATTATTATTGGTTTTAATTTTGTATAGTTACAATGAATTATATCATTATGTACATTGAATATACAATATACAATCTATTATTATTTAAGTCTACGATGACATAAATATTGTGTTATTTTGTTTGAAATAATGTGTTAAGTTTATTAAAAGACTGCAACAGTAAAAATTTTTTTATTATTAAAACCTACATAAGTAATGAAAACCCCAGAATGTTTTTTAAAAGGCCTGAAGCATTTAAGTAATTTTTCAATTCTTAAAATACATATTTTGAATTTTAAATACATAAACTGTATTAAACTGTATTTACGTAACCTGTACAAATTTTAAAGCATCTAAACTAAATTTTTTTAAATAAGTAATTTTTAAGTTATTGGATTTTAATATACTAAGGATAATAATTGTCCTTAATAAAAAATTAACACACAATTTAAAATAGTAAAATATATATACTTGTTTTATTCGGACATTTTTTTAAAACATTTCCACTGTAACTCCCATTTATACTAAATCGTTATTGTCTTGGACTATTATTCCCACTAAGTACTTAGTACTAAAAATTTAAAAACTCAGAAAACATTTGTTCAAACTTCGGATTTTATATATTTTCAATAAAATTCTTATGAAAAATTTAGTGCAATACGTAAGCCTAATTGTTTATGTCAAAATCAGAATTTTAATAAGGAAATTTAAGTAAAAACTGGTGGGGGGGGGTATCTTGGTAAATATTCATGAAAATTTTCAACAAAATGATAATTATAATCTATTATTGATGCCATCATTATATTTTTTTAGCTATAGAATTATACTGTTTTTAACCGTTTAAAACATCAAACTTAATTTATCATCGTTGTTATTAAATTTTAAAACGTATTTGTCAAATTGTTATTCAAATATATAATCGTTAAAAGTATCAAAAACGTATGTTCAAATATTATTATCATGTTTTATGTTATATAAAATAACTTTAAGAAATTAATTTAATATTAATGAATTACATACTTAAATTAAAACAAACTTGTTTTAAATTCTAAAAACACTGCATTATTTTTCTAGGATCCGGACAGTTAGAATTCGAAGAATTTGTTACACTAGCAGCTGGATTCCTAACTGAAGATGAACCGGAAGACGTGGAGGCTATGCAAGCGGAACTAAAAGAAGCATTTAGATTATATGATAAAGAAGGTTTAATAAATAAAAAAATATTTTATTATTTTAAGTTAGTTTTAAAGTTATATGTCACTAGGAAATGGCTACATTACCACGGATGTTTTAAGAGAAATACTCAAAGAATTAGACGACAAAATAACAAATGAAGATCTAGATATGATGATAGAAGAAATCGATTCTGATGGCTCTGGAACTGTAGACTTTGACGGTTTGTAAAAAAAAAATATATTTACATATTTATTAGCTAGGTACTTACTAACTAGTTTATGTTTAATCATAACTTTTCTGAATATGTACATATAATATAAAAAACTGGGAAAGTTGAGATCACTATAATGGATAAAATATTAGATTTTAATTCAATTATAAATCATTCTATAGGAAAAACGATTCTGAACGGGGACACCGTGAATTATTATTTCTGAGAAAATCTTACAATTTATTTATGTCACTATTAGTAATATCTATTCTAGGTTAAACTGATTTTTTTCAAAAAGCGCGGTGAAATTGTTACTTTTTGTAAAAATATTAAATTGCACTAAAATTTGATTTTCAAACACACAAAAAATTAAGGTGGGTATAACCCTAATTTTTTTTTTTAATTCTAGTAAAAATAACTTATAATGTATCTTATATTAAATGTTTTAGATATTATATACATTGTAGATCATCGAATAAACATTTAATACATTTTTAACAACACAATTAACATATATTAGTGCTTTGAATTGTAATAATCTATTGTGAATACTTTATGATTACTATAACTTATAAGTACAACTAAAAGATAATCTAGTGTTCAGTTTGCAAACTATTTTAGCTTAAAAAAAAATCTATCAGTAATAAAATGAAAAAATTAAGAAAATGTCAACAAAATACCTTAAAAAGAGCCAAAATATTTTTAAAATTCTATAAAATTCAAAAAAAAATATATTTGGTGACAATTTAAAGTATCCACGGTTAATAATTTTAATTACAACGAAATTGACTTTAGTCAAAAACTAGTTGCGTATAATATATTCTTTTTTCCATAATTTTTAATTTATTTTCATTTTTATTTAAAAAAATGCTGAGTATAATATTATACCAACTCGAAACATCAACAATTATAAATCATCCTTTTTAGATTAAAATATTGAAGCATTTCTGTACTTCAAACCGTGATAACAGCCCCCACCCCTTAAAAAATAAATAAATACATATAAATAAAACACATCATTGTAAAACCAATACATTCATTGCTCCGCTCAGAATCTAAAAATAAATATATAACCTAAATAAATAATTATTTTTAAAAACTTGGCGTAAAAAATAGTATTGTGCACATAAAAACATAGCGTAGGTAAATACCTTACTAACATAATTTAAAAGTTGGTGACGGGAAATTAAAAAAATAAATTTTATTAAATAAACCACTGTACGGTATATGTTAATTTAATTAATCAATACTCAAACTGAATAAAGGAAAATAACTTATTTATATACTTTACTATTATAGATTTTAATATTTCTATAATCTACTCGAATACCAGCAAAAATATTTGACACGTACTAAGCTATTTAAATAACCAAAAGAAAAATTGATTAACTGATAATATTTTACGTGACTTGAAAATACAATAAGATACTACTGTTGTATCTTTTAGAAAACTTTTGATACACATGGTGGCAAAGTATTAAAAAATAGAAATATAAAAATACTCCTTTATCCTTATAATCCCCTATATCCAAAATAGAATTATATATTATTATTAATACATGTTTTGGTAAAAATAAATTATACAAATTAAAACCATAATTTCAATTATATATAAGGATAAGATAGGTACATAATACAAAAATAAAAGAATTAAAAAAATGTTTAAGTTACAATGTTCTGTATTTTATACTTTGAGTGTAATTAGTAATGAATATATAACACGCAGGTTAACAAACTTAATACATTTAAGCATTATAACTATTTATTTTTTAAATATTTAATCTATACCAATAAAACATTATAAAAATAAAAATTATTTTAAATATAAAATAACAAAAATATAATATAATATGTAAAACAGAATCAATTTTTAAATTTTTATAAATAATAACATCACCGATATTTTTCATTATTGTACAACTTTTGTCACATATACTGATACACACTATAATTATAACACATATATATGCAATATAAGACAAGAAAACCCTCGAATAACTATGAAAATCGTAAAATAAAGTAATAAATCTATTGAACAAATTTGAAAATATTCTTGCCTTTTTAAAACGAATTTGTATTTTTACTCAAGATAAAAGAAGCATTAAAAATATATTGAGTGAAACAACGATATGTTTAACTGGAAAAATGCCAACAATATTTTCTTGGCGTTTAGTTCCATCTCGTCAATAATGTCACAAATAATTGTTTGTTAAAAAATACTTCAAAAATAAATACAACACAGGTAAAAAAAATATGTACGGAATACATTGAATATTAGTGATATAATATTTGTATAGCACAATGATACATAATATATAATATATATATATATTATATAGATATATTTTTTTAAATGTTAATGATATTTCGAAAATATTTTTTTTTTTTTTTTTTTTTTATTATTATTTTATCGGTTACCTAAAAATACAGCTTGGATAGAACTTCTCAATTTAGAAAACTATTATTATTCATAGTTTAGATACACAGATTAATTATATATTATAATGTAAGTAAAATCAATGACTATAAAAAAAAAAAAACATTTATTCTTTTTTTATTTTATCTTACATTAAGTTTATTCTTTAATTATATCAACAATGTAATTTAAACAAAATATATGTTTTAGTTTATTTAATTAAAGATATTCTTTAAAATTGTTCTAATTTTTTTTTACAAAGTAATTATCATTTTACATTCAGTCTTATCGCCGCATTACTAAGTATGCATAAATGTCATGAACCTAAGCTCACCTTATCTATACCGAAATAAGATGATTAATATATTTTCATTTTTACCAAAAACTATAGTAGTATATAGTATATACAGCTTATATGTATATTATTATAGCTTCCTAATAGTTAATCACTGCGTTGGCTTAAACATCTTAAACAATTTGGCTACGTAAAATATTCTGGCAAACAAAAGATACGTTTACTAATTACTGTAGGTATAGAATTTTTAGACAGACAATATAATAATATAATACAAGAATAAGCATTATTTTAAGTTTTAAAATAGAAACTGAAAAAACAATGAGTCTAAGTATTATCATTATAAAACTTATATTTTTTTCCATTAATTTATAAAAATTAAGCTAATACTTTTAAATTCAACTTAATAATTAAAAATTATTTTTATTCATTGATCAACACGTACACTTTTAAATTTAAAAATTAATAATTTAATACACAAATAGAAAACATGAAAGATTCATCACTGTACAATCACACAAATATTTATAGAATACTGATTCTATTTACGACCAAAACAGTTATGTTCTTATTAAATCTTATAACGATTATTATTTAATACAATCTTAGGATAATTTCAGATGTAAGCGTAGTATATTATTTTCTAATGTAAAACAAAATAAACAAATTTACGAAATTCCAAAACTAATTTATTTTATTATAAATAATTTACTAAGAAGTACAGGTGGTATGTATACAACTATTACAAAAAGTATGATAAGTATTTATAAATTAATTTTTTGATATGAAATCATATTTAACAAGATACAAAAGTAAACAAGTGAACAATAATATTAATAAGTATATTTTATTTTATTTCTTTGTAGAATTCATGGAAGTCATGACCGGCGGCGATGATTGATCAGAGTGCATTATTATATATTTTCATTTTAGATTTATTTACGATTACTCAAAACCCAGTTTTTTTTTACAACATATATCATTAATTTAAATTTAAATTTAAAAGACCTACAGGCTTTATAAAGTACTTACTTATTTATCTACATAAATATATGGTTTGTATCAGTTTTTCCAACCAGTGATCCTTGGGCCAGTTATAAGTGGTCAGCGGTGCCAAAGATTTGTAAGAATAATAAATAATAATTATCAAACGTAACATAAAGTAAGTAATAAAAATTTACACATTTTGATTTCGTGTATTCTTGTCCATGAACAGAAAAGGTCTGCCTAGTTTTCTTAAAAAGTTGCCCGGGAACTTTTTAACTGTATAAACTTAGATATTTTACTGTTAGTTGTTTTATCATATTACTACACCGATAAATATGATTGGAAATTTTTAGATTATATTAATTTATAGATATTAAAAAAAAAAAATTATTATTTCTTTTAAAGTAAATGAAAAATGTAATTCTAAGTTAAAAATCTTGATAATATAAGTTAAGATTTTTCAAAATGATTTTACAGGAGTTTAAGTATTAAGTCCGAAATTCGTAAGCACTATTTTCTTATAGGTACCTATTAAAGTTTTAAGTTCAAATTCAAATACAATACATCGGTAAGTCCTTTAAATATTTTTAATGGTCATATATTAGTATAAGGCTGCTATTTAGTTAAAGAGACCAGAATTAATTTCGAATTAAGGGAAACTACAGTGGCGAATTAAGTGAAATGTCCTTCCAACCGTTTATCAATAAAAATTCAAATACATCTTTAACATTTCTTTTACAGAAAATTAGTGTGCAATTAGCTTAAATTTAACTAACTCGGAATTGAGTCATTACTGCAAAACTCTTAAATACCAATTTTGCACACGGCCATTTCGGCAGTAATAATCATTAGTCTCCTAAACAGTCAAAAATTCAAATATCTATAATTTTTCTTTTGCCAAAAATTAACGAGTAATATATTATAATATAAATTTGTACAACCAAAGTACCAAACGCCATTATAAACTAGAATTTATATTTAAATAACAATTATTCAGAATATCTTGAGTGAAATAACATACTCCTTTCGTTTTAATACAGATAATATAATTGTAAAAACACAATTTTATAGTTATGTCACGGAACCACTAGAAATATATTTTTGCCATACACAATTAATATGATTGAAATTTTTGAATAAAAAATGTTGATTGAGGTTAGGTTAGGTTTATTAATTAAATTTTGATGGTTTCAAGAAAAAAAAATTAATAGTCGAATAAAAACACGAATTCTATAAATGAAAGTGGGTGTAACATCATAGGTATCACCTCAAATAAATTACCGAAATCTAAAACTAGGTATATTACCTATTTTAAATTTATATATTTTATTAAGACTTATATTTTTAATGATTCCGTTGATATCTAAATGTATTAACTATTGATTATTTATAACGGTGCATTTTACGTACGTACTACGTGTCTACATACACAACAATAAATAAAACATGTATACCTAATTCAATAGACATATTTTAGCCGACAATAAGTTGAAGATATTTTTGTATGATATTGCCATATTACAGTCTGGATACAAATCTACAACTAAACGTCAAAACGACATAGTGAATAACACATTTTAAATAAACACTTAACGACCTAAATACCTATTTAACTTCATCAGAACATTCGAACATAAATTAAATTAAATAATCAAGTCGGTACATAGATATCCTTCGTATAATTTTCATAATAATTATGACTTCTGAGTAATTATCACTCATTAAAAAAGGGTACCAATTATAAAGCTTTTATAATATTTACCAAAAGTTTTTATAATTTATTTTATTTTTACATTCAAAAATAATAATGCTAGCTAGGACTAAAGATTAAGAATAAATAAACCAACAATATTACAAAGTAATATTCTACAGAATATCAGAATATCATAGATGAAGTATTATTATCATAGATAATATATTATTTAATATTATAATAATATTATAAATATATTATATTAAAATATAATAATATTTTAATTATATTATCTGTGATTATTATTATTATTATTGTTGTTGTTGAACATTAACTTAACGCCATCTATTATACAAAATAGTTCCATAAATAAATCAAAGATTATTATTCTATGGTTATACTAAAACATAAACTATATAATTTAACTATAAAATAAACTACATTATACATCACAGTGTTGACCAACATGAATGTGTTTGCGGGCTACAGATAAACAAAATGATACCAAAAGTCAAAATCTTTAATAGATATATTTTATATAATTTGATTTTTTTTTTAAATGTAAACCAAAAAGAATAAAATTCATAATAATAATAAAATATTGTTTTTAAAAAAAAAAATGAGAACAGCATCTGATAATGACAAAAGCCATGGGAAGCTCACAAGCCGCAAGTTGGTCACCCCTAATAAAACACTACAGTATTCAATATGTCACTAATTAATAAATATTATCATAATAACAATATATTGTATTAAGTTAAAAACAAGTTATAGTCAAAATATTAAAAAATAATAATAATTTGAGGGCTAATTGCCTAATAGAATTTTTAATCAATTTTATTACAAATTAAAAATAATACTAAATTAACTCAGTCAAGTTTTGCATTTAATGCCTACTTACCTAACCTATTTTACATACTTTCAAAATTTTAAATATTTTAATACCTACCATACTTATAAGTTAAAAAAATAGATAGATACCATGCATTTATATTTAACTAAAACTATAAAAGTATTTGGGTAAATAAACCTGATAATAACTACAAAAATTAGAATTTTTACTTATAAAAATTAATAACTTATTATTAAATAACTTTAATTCAATAGTTTCTTTAAAAAAATAATTAAACAATATAAGTAATTATTTTAATTTGTAACACAATATTTCATCATGTACAAATTTGATGTCAATAAATTTAAACACTAATTTATTAAATAAAATTAATTTCTCATAGCTAAAAGGGATGATGATAATTTTTATTTTAAATTAAGGTACAGATTGTATATATTCTATACTATACCGTCATTTCTCAACCTTTTTAATGTCACAACACTCAAAATAGGTATAAAATATATTCAATCACATAGAGACTCTTCTATCTATATTAAGTACAAATTCGAACAATAAAAATATCATATCATTAATTTTACTGCTTAATCAAACGAAATATACCATATTGAATATCGATTTATAAATAGTTAAAGTGATCGCGGCCCATAGGTTGAGAAACGCTGTTCTATACAAATAAACAAATTAAAATTTAACATTTTAATTCCCATATAATAAAAAGTATGACATTTCATCAATTGTTAAAATTGTCTAAACACAATCAATATAATTCAATAATCATAGATGAGGAAACAAATAAAAAAATATAGTTGAAAAATCTTAATAACTTTAGATTTGTTTTAGTAATCTATTATTCTTACATTTAACCAAGTCTAACAGTCTTACAAAGTGTAAGAAAGTAATTTTGAGTCATTGACTCAAAAATTAAATCATATAAATTGTTTTGATCATTTTCTGTTGTTCTTTGTATGAGATCTTATATATATTTTATGTGTGCCTAAATAAATAAAAATAATTGTTTTTTTCAAAAGATCAAAATATATTACTATTAAGACCTAATAAATTAAATAGGGTGGTGCAAATCTAGTGAAGCAGGGGAGGGGGACAACTACCTCTTTCATACTTACAATGTAAATTATATTTTCTATATTTATTTGATACATTTTATTATTATTTATACATAAGTGAGCACAGCAAACATTTTTTTTTTTTATTAGGTGGGTATTGAATACTTTTGTTTTACCATCCCATCGTTTTAATTAGTTTTTTCGCCTCTGTTCATACCTACCTAATGAATTAGGCATTGAATTTTGAGACATCTATACCCAATTAAAATTCAACACAAAATCATGATCTGATTTCATATTATATTAATAAAATGTCTAAATGCTTAACAAACAAATTTAAATTTGCATTATATAATCAAACACATACAATACACATATATATGTAATAACAATATACATAATATGTATGATTTTAATTTTCTTAATGAATAGAAATAGAGGTAAATTAGTTAAAAACTACATCAATATAACATCTAACAGTATAAGTTATCACTAAAAATTTAAATAAAGAACAAATATTTATATAAAATGATAGAATGATTTGATAATAAAATAATTACTTTAATGTTTGTACTATAACAAAATTAATCAATAAATAATTGTAGAAAATTAATAACCATTTAATTGGAAGAAAATGGTTAAGTAGATATACAAAGTTCATTAATTTTGACAATAAATCAATATGAGTCACAAGATAAAACTAAACAATTAATAGGTAAATGTTTTTAAAACATTCAATTCTACATAGTATCATTTTGTATTAAAAAAACAGTAATACGTATAAAATATATCTTCTGATAATACATAGAATATAATATACATACTTCTAGGTGTCTAAAATTAATTTACCTACATAAAATGTGCTATATATTTTCACTAAATTCTAATTATCATCGTAAACATCAATTGTATTGTAATGAATAAATTAAAAACCATTTTAATAATAGTTACAATCAATAACAAACCATAAAAAATGTTTCTCATATAGTTAAATAAATTAAAACTGAACACTTGGGAGAAAGAAAAGATTCTAAACAAGTACTAAAAATAATATATATTTATTGACAATAAATAAAGTCAAGACAAAACCAATAATTATCATAAATACCAAAAGACAATAGAGACTAATTATTGGCTTACCAGGTGAAGTACGGTGTTCACCACCTCCTTGTTGGTGACCTGGCCCACCTCAACAAGTCCAATAAGCACGCCAAACTTCAAATTGTCTGTGGTAGCCATTGTCACAACTTGATCAGGTCTCTTGATGTCGCTGAATGCGTTTGGATCTATCGAATCCTCCATCGGTAAAGCGTCTGTAAGCTTGGTATACACCGACAACCCACCTACCACATCTACAACGGACACTACGCACTAATACGACCGGTAATAATCGATTTCCCGACTCCCTTCGGTAAATTCACATAATAATAATGTAATTTAAAACGGTTTTAATTCATCAGTACTATAATTTATAATGTAAAACATTAGAAAAATCATATAACATAATATAATATATCAATTGAATATTGTTTACACTGAAGATAAGTATATTGACAAGTCGGCAGTCGATTGGGCAGCATTCTTGTGATAACAACGAAATAACATGATAACAACTTAACAGTGTTGCCCAGTTGTCAAATTCAGTATAGTATTTTATATTATTTAAAAACAAATTAAACTTTACGACAAAAATGAATGATACTTATTATTACTGTATGTAGTAAAATTGTTAGATACTTACCACAAATATAGATACCTACTTATTAATTATTATTAATTAATTTTTAAATCATTAATTAGTCAGTATTTCTATATAATATTAGTGGACTATATACTTTTGCAATTTACTGATTTTAAAATCCAATGACAAATAAAATAAAATCAATAAATACTATTTAATACCGACCTACCTACTTTAAAATGAAAGGCCCTTTGTGTCACCATTTATTTAAATTAAATGTAGAATAAATAAGTTGAGAAACAGCCATTTGGCTGTAATAAATTATTTTATGCGATATGCCTACCTATTAAGAATTTAACTTTAATTAAAAAATTGTTTAAACTTTTCCATCTCTTACTCCTTATCTTATCACATACCTAATTTAAACCTTATTAAATAATTATTTTTAAAAATATTTACAATCTATACACTAATTATCTTATGCACAATAATTAAATGACAGAAACAAATATACATACCTAAGTCATAAATATATGAGAGAGGGACCAACCCTTTAGCTCCACTGAGATATATATATATACCTTATAATATATTTTTTTTACAATTATTAATAATTAATTATATTACCTATATCTATTAAAACAATAATCTTAATTTTGGCCAATTTCTTTAAAACGTTCTAAGTTCTAATGGGATATCCTTGAATAAGTAAATAATACTAGTTAGAGGAGATATTTAGAATTAGAAGTTATATGGATTTTTGTGATCAGTTAATTTGTTGCGAAACTTATTATTATATTGATTGGCTACATTGTTGATTGTGTAGATCTGTTCATTATGTAAATTTAAGTTAGAAATCATCCAGTAATAATTAATAGACTAATTATTATAGTCGTAAAATAATCGCCTGAAATGTTACCGATGGACAAATGTTAGACGGTTTTAATTGAAAATAGATTTAAATGCCGTATTACCAACATGAATAATGGAAGCTATATTTAAGGTTAGTACTTAAATATTTTGTTTTTGAGGCTAAAATTAAAACTTAAAGATTAATGCGTAATTTACATTATTTTTTATTAATTAATGAAATACATTCTTTTCGATGTACCTAAACAACATTGTTTACTGAAGTTGATTTGGTTTCAAAATTCAAATAGTTTAACTTTCAATTTCCTAGTCCAACTACCCATATAATATGTTTTATATAATTATATCAAAATTGTAGTATTTATGAACATTTTCCAATAGACATTCCAGAATACATAGTATTAAATAATATTTTATTATTCATCGTTTATCAATACTCAAAACTGGATACCTGCTTAAAAAGTTATTTTTAAATGAATACTTACTACCTAACTAGCTGTGATTTTAATTCATGATAAATTTAATTTAATTAAACAATCTAATCTAATGCAATAAAAACGAAAACTAAAATGTAAAATGCAACTGCTGATTAGATAATAATTAGTAATTATATTCAGTATTTTTTTAATAATAAATTGGTAGGTATATATTTATTAGAAATTATAACCAATATTATTTCCTAACAAGCCCTTATATTTCTTGTAATGCACGATTTAAACCACGGCTATATAATAATAAATACATATAGTTAGAACCTAATTATTCTTTTAATTAAGTGCTTTACATTTAATCAAACGATGTTTTAAATTTATATTTTTTTTTTCTTTAAAAAAATATAATCAAGTTCTAATTTGTATTTTAACAAACGTTATTATTTTCACAAAGTGACTGTTAACTTATAGTTAGAAATTTGAAAATTTTCCGTAATTAACTTATAGTCTATTTTGCCTAATTATTTTTTATATTAACAATTAACAAAACTTAACTTCAACTATTTAAAAATAATACCTAGCTTTGTCAATATTACAGCTAATACAAAGTTCCTAAAGGTTTTAACGTTTTACACCCAATCTATGACATAAAATCTTTTTTTTAAAAAAATAAAAAAAAAACGTAAATCTGCGCCTCCCTGCTGCCACAAAATCTTTGCTGATTATATTTTAAGCAACATTTTAATAAAAAAAACTTCTTTCTTGAAAAAAAAATGATTTTATATTTATTAAATGTTATAATTATAATGTCGCAGATTTTCGCATCGATTTAAGCTGTCATCAAATATCGTAGATTATTCGAATAATAAATAAATAACATAATGTACCTACCCTACACATGGTACTTTTCAACGCGTTTCGTGGGATTATAATATATTATCTACGGTTTCTGCAGTTTTCAGTAGATTTATAATAATAATATATTATAATATACAACATACGTCATACAACGATACGAGAAAATCGCTAATATCATATAGATATAGATACACATTACACATGGGATTTCTTCACATGACTTATGTAAATAACGGACGGTTCATAATAACGAAAATTGTACATACACTCAGAAAATGTGCTCAAAATGGGGTTTAGTGAAATCATATAAATGTTAGGGTGGAAACCGGAAACGATATTATAAATTACCTATTAGCTATTAGGTGTTATATTTTCTGTCGCACACAATCTTACGAGCACGGAAACTATCGATTGCCTTTGTATATGATAAAATGAGCCTCCGTAAAACATTATTATTTTATAATAGTAGCCGCGGTGCAGTATAATATTAATTTATTCAATGTAAGTACGCACAATAATAAGTATTTTACACGCTTTCGTTTTAATCTTACCAATTTTAATATTTATTTGTAGTTAAAATAATAATGAAAATTCGTATACCTATTGTGAATGTGTGAAGTGATATAAAAGATGTATGCATATTATAGGTAGGTACGAACTACGAATGGACAGGAAATATTAATTAAATTACAGAAAGTGTGTGCTGGATAATTAAATTAACAAAAAACATAAATTTTCTCAGTCAATATTTTGTTGAATTTTTTCACATAGTTTAAAATCATTATAAAACAATTTGTTTTCTTTTTTATATCGTCATAATTTTATTTTTTAAGTTCTTCGATTTCTAATGGAAGCATACATTTTAAATTCAAAAAATTATATAGATTCATTTAATTTTAAAAAGTATTTAAACACAATATTTTGGTACAAACATTTTAAGTTAAAATTAGGATGAATTTAGATATTTTAAATTGAGAAGAGAAATTTTAATTATTTTGTTATAGTTTAAAAATATTATACTTGTGTAGGAATTTAAGCTTTTTCGTACTTATTTTGTTAAATTTTGTATATATAATGATTTTTACAAAACATTTAGATAAATGTTATGTTATTGACTTTTTATATTACGGACGTATATCACACCATATAAGTCATCGGTATTGACTTAAATGTTAATAAAATATAATACTAATATATTACATACATATGTTAATAGGTAGGTATACTATTATAACAATTAGAAATTAATAATTTAATATTTATACACACGTTTTGGATAAAATTAACTCAATTTACTTTATTACTAATACACTATACACTATATACAGTAATACCTAGTAAGATAATTTACTTTAATAACAATAAGTTAAAATCTATCATAAACTATAAGTACTTAGTAACAATAATAGTCTAATAGAGACCTTCCTATTTTCCCCCTTTTTGAAATTCTCAGAAATATATTCTGATTTATAATATATAATTAAATACGTATTTCTTTTTACATAGGTATGTGTTTATAACTTCAAAAAAATTAATTTATAATTATATAATATGTACCTATATTAAATGTATCTTATGTATTATTAAATACTTTTCAAGGAAATCAGTGTTAACTTAAAAAATAATCATATTGTACAATAAGTAGAAAACGTGTACAAACTATAAATTATTGAATAATATTTACCACACAGATATTTTTAGTGGAACATATTCATGTATATATATTGTGTATGACATTATATCATAAAGATAATGTCTTGTATCGCATGATTTATATGATATTTATGCATACTATAGCCTATAGGTATATATTTTGTACACTATACATAAAATACATAATACATATATGGATATATGGTATTATACATGTGTCTGTGTGCAGTATTAACAGAATTTAGGCATTATTCATCGATTTACATAATATTAATACATTCTCGAATATTAGCTTTAAATATACAAATTATAATATAGTAATTATATCATAATCGTATACAAATTGAGGATATTCTGTGTAGGTATACACAATATTTAAATAATATTTACATATTTATTATATGCCATACAAAACTATTCGAAAAATAAAATTTTTTATTTATTTTTAATTATTACGTTTATTTTTGTTATACTAATTATGTACTTATGGCAGAATTGCACATATTGAAAAAATTAAACGAAACCAAACTATAAGTGCTTGACTCAGAAAAAAAATAGAAAAGTTACTCTGATGACATTAATAATGGCATATTAAAACATTTGAGTTCCTAATAGAACATAAATACACATTGTTTACTAACTTTAAAATAATTATGAGTCCTACGCATGCGTTTTATTATTATGTGTGAAACTATTCTTTGGGCGATTATTACTATAGACAAGCTATCGGACAATTTACTTATAGAATAAACAATAATATAATATTATGTTATAATGTGTACGTGGTGGGAAATGTTATGGATAGAGCTCTTAATAGACCATTATTATATTAGAGGTGGTTCTATATTATTACCCTATTAAGTATTTTACTATACACCTCAAGTCATATAGACTCGTTAAATAGTGGTACGGAATTTCTAAGAATTAGGCAATCGTAAATAACAACAATAAATACGACCATACTAAATAATAATACGTACGCTTCACCGACAAGATGCGCAAACCATATATAATTCCGTGAATCTTGTCAAGTTGTAATACTACTTTAATAAAAGCCTAATTTATGGCTATGCCTATAGGCAGTTTCTGTCTATTAATATATATAAGGTATAATATAGTCGTTTAATAGTTTCTCTATAGCAAAAACCACCAATTAATGTTTTTGGAGAATTACTATAAAATTCAAGAAGTTTTAGGGGCTATAAATATTTAATTGAAACTTATAAAAACCTAGTTTACTTTACTATCAACAATAGTAATTTAAAAAATTAATTTTTATCTCTCGAAGTTCGTTCACCGACTACTATTTGGTGACTTGTTTGGTATGTAGTTTTTATTTTTTACAATCCTTAGATTGGATCATAACATTTTCTTCAGGAACATAATACCTAATGAGCTAGTACTTAAAAGTTATTCTCAAGCTACCATCATCAAAAACGGTATATTTTCATTAGATTCTTTACAAAATTCGTCAATATTTTTTGCAGCGGTTATAACTGTTTCCCACCGTTACCTCTTATTGTAATTGATTTTTACGATGAGTAGAAATAATTACTGTGGCCTTATATTCTAACACTAGATTGCGGATATAATATCTATTATTGTATGTAATGACATCGGACAAATGATAAACACGTCCTACGTATCACACTGAAAATGATGCAATAATTGTATAACTTTACTCCGATCAAAGAAAAATGTATGTTGTCTACATTTCAAGAGTTCTTTCATACAATTATAATAAGTTCTCTGAAAAATTTAAATACCTCTTAAATGGTAGATACTTATTTAAGTACCTACCTACCAGCTACTTGCTACTAAATAGGCGACAACCTAGACAAGAACATTTACTACCAGATTTCGTCTACCTCTATCTTGGAGCTTGACTATTTGATATTTCAGTTCCCAATAAAGAGCACTGGCCAAAGAACTTCTACAAAAATTATTGACTGTTGAGACTACTAGCATAGATATAATTTTTTAAAAAAATTTAGGTAAAAAATATTTTAAAAATAAGTTATTTGGTAAAAAATAAAAAAACAATGATAGGTATTAAAATATAAAAAAATGTAGGTAAAAAATATATAAAAAAAGAAATAGTAAAAAAAAATAAAAAATATTGGTAAAAACATATTTTAAAAATAAGTTATTTGATAAAAAAATTTAAAAAAATGATAGGTAAAAATATTTTTAACATTTTTTTCAAGCAAAAATTATAAAAAACAATTTTCAGGTAAAAAATATAAAAAACTGTCAGTTTGTATATGACGCTTAATATTGATGTATTAACATCTTTTACTCCTTATTTTGATCGGTTCACACTTTTGGAATCAATATTTTTTTTTGACAAAATTTAAAATTATAAGCTGATGGAGATAACAAACAATATGCTTCGGTTTTTGATACTGTATCGAAGGCTTCTTAGTGGTTGTAACGGATGTAGTAACTGCACTAGTCGATGGAAATTGATGATTAGAAAATATGACTTAACGGACTAATGTTAGGATCAAATACGTCACGTACACAAAAAAAAATTTGGGGGGTCATACAAATTTTTTCAATAATCAATATTTATTGATGAATAATGATATAAATAAACTACATAACTATTCATTTTCGGGG
>VUJU01000194.1:0-145661 GCA_009835225.1 Aphis craccivora | reverse complement strand
AGCCAGAAGTGACTAAAGGGATTTGTGTGAACTAGTTTTGACTAGTTAAAACTAGTTTCGACGGATTTCGGGTTTTAACTGTAACATATATATATATATATATATGTGTGTATGTGTACCTATATAAATTTGCGTGTTAAATTATAAAATACACAAGTGTCGTCAAGTATGTATTTAAAAAAAGGAATATTATTCACTTTTAAGTTTATATTATTTTATGATCGAATAATATGGTAATAATTTAATCAAAAAAAAAAAAAAAATTAAAATAGATTTAATTGGCTATACTGCAATATATACGGTCTTAAAATATTAATTTATCTGCAAAAGCTTTTCTAAGTGATGCAATTATTATGGCTTGGTTGTTTGTTGAGTGAATAAGTATTACAGTATAAAATAAATGTAAAAGTGATAAAGTAAGGATTTACATTATATTAATTTCCATGGGTAAGAAAATGTATTTCGTATTCAACAGCTAAATTACAACTAAAATGTATTTATTTGACCTAATTAATATTGTATTCATTAATATGAGTGAATATAATTATATTGTTTTAAGTTTTTGTAAATGACAAATAGTTCAGACGAACTCGAAATAATGTTTATAAAAATATAGTTGTAAAGCATTTCGTAAGAAAAAAAAAATAGAAACGGTCGCGAAAATAAATAAACATTGTGGAATCACATTTGAAAGTAATTGCTGTGAAGTGTAATATGTTTGACATTAATTGCCTTGACCAGTAATTAATTTGGAAATGGAAAAAAACGGTATATTAAGTTGGCCGTTTTTCAAGTAAATTACAGTTCATGGTGAAACGCGTCAGACATTAGGTTTGTGTGCCAAATATCAGCACAGTCTCAGAAAAGAAAAAAGTTTATATCTTATCTTACACTTAAAAGTAATAATAAAAATGCCTTTAAAGTTATGTATGTTAAGAAAACAAGAATATTTAACAACCTTCATAAATAGAACTTAGTGAAAAAGTCAAATTATTACATTATCTACTATTATTAACATTTTGTATTTAGGTAAATGATTACAATCATAAATTATTTTAACAATAACTGCTAAGTTGTATACTACAAATAAATAAAAGTTACCTTACAAATATTATTATGTTCAAAAACAAAAAAAAAACCCAATTTATCTCAATAAAAAATATTGAGTTTAAAGTACAACAGTTATGTGTACTCTTACTTTTATTTTAAGAATTATTTAATAACCTAAATCAATTTTATGACACAGCCAATGCCTTAAAACTCCTTAAAAGTGTTTTCACGAAAACTCGTTTTTTAATATAAATGACATTGTTGATGGAATATTATCTATACCTACGTATTGAATTCTTTGAGTTAGATAAATATATTTTCTAAATATATACCTGGTAATTATTGAATATTATATTTTACTAATTTGTGTTTCAAAGTAACAATTATTAATTTAGTATTAAAACTTCTATATATAAAATCTAAAATATATAATAGTTTGAGTAATTTAATAAAATCAACATTTTACAAAAAAATTTTATAAGTTCTTGGTTATTAGTTTTTAATGTTATAATACTTACTCAATACTTATAATAAATAAATAAATACAATAAATACAATAAATACTTCCTATACGATGTATACGACACGTCATGATAGTTGTTGAGATTATTATTGTTTCAAAAACACAAAACCAATCTATGTTGTATCACCAGAAATGATACATTTTAGTAAGAATAGGTTGTAGGTATTTTATCAACAGTTAGTGTATTCTACACTATTATTACTTAACTTACAGATTTATGTTATTCATTATTTTTTAATTGGAAAAAAAAGTAATTTAGTTTCTATTTCCTTAGAAGATTTTGAAAATAGGAAAATTTGGAAATCGTAAAATTATGTTTACCTTGTAAATTATTTATAATGGTAATCATAATAATTATCAAAAGAAAACATATATACCTACAAGATAAGATCTAAAAAATCTTTATAAAATCTCACTTATAATTAACTTATAATTTATACTTGAATATCAAAAAAAAAAAAAAATAATAATAATTACTATTATATATTTGTAGGCATGTCAATAAAATTCAAACTAATATAGTGTAGTCTGTAACTAATTGTGACCTTTGCTGCTAGATATGTAACCTGGATTGGTAATAACACTAGTAATAATGATATTGTTATTTTTACAGTTTTTATGAATAATATTTTATAAACTAAAAATTACATTTTAAATTTTATCCTGTTGTACTGCGTAATAAGTAATAACGAAAGCTTAAAAACAAATTTTAAAAAGCATATAAATTCAATATAAATCTATATTGTTATATAAATATATTATTCATTATTTATATTCAAGTTTATGTAATAATCTGCATATTATTACATTTTAATGTAAAACTTTAATACTACAAAATAAATGACCTGTATGGTCTTGTATAAATTATTTTTTTATACGTTTTGTGCAATGAAATGTTAAAAACAAATTAATAATATACTTAGTTTTAAGTATACAACACAAAATATCGTGTTAAATAGCTTACAGGATAAGGTTCCTTATTTATTTTTTTTATATTTACACACGCTTAGAGTAGGCACACCTATAATAACGAACTACTTTCAAGTGCTTCTACAAATTGTTTCAAGATCATGCAATTGCGCGTGTTACACGCTTTAAAGTTACGAGTCTTAAATCCGGGTTATTTGTTTTTATTTTATTGATAGTATATAAAAACCGGCTCAAAGAATTGAATATGTTATAAGGTGATATTTGAGAAAAAATAAGTCTATAGGGTGGCTGAGAATCCAAAATATCTGAAATGGACTAGAGGGGCTATATATTTTATAAAACACATATAATTATAGTTTTAATATATACAATATATTTTACATAACATTGTACCTAGATACTATTTAATAATATTATTTAATAATTCCCGAGAGAGAACGTTTTAAAGTCTAAAACCCATTGAATCCGTGCCTGTTAGGAGCCGTTTAGGTGTAACAGATTGGTGTTAAACAATTATAATAACGATCTAGATAAGTAGAGAACTTATCATACGATTCATACTATTTACGTAGATCCGGATATAAAATATACCGTTACAGCGTTATGGAGTATGGAATTGTATGATTTTGTACACTAGACAAAAACTACAACCACTGCTGACAGAAAAGTTTTTAATCGAAACTCATTTCCGACGACGAAAGTACAGTATTATAAATATTAATGTTGGCGCATGAATTATACCTAGATGGCCAGAACGTAACCAGTTTTTTTTCTTTTTGGAATTCGTTTCCGGGCTTTTTTTTACCACGGGAATTAAGTTTATGAGTGCATTTTATTATCGTATAATGTTGTCTAAGGAATTTCGGGGTCTAATATCTTCTCGTACTGGTTTTCGGTGGTTTTGATGCTTAGCGAACAACGGAAACGCCTGGCCAATTCGACTAACGTCGTCCATACAATTACACAAATATAATAATATAATGGCGCATATTAATATATTATAAACAATCATTGTACGAAGTCACGGGGAGTGTATAAAAAATTGGATTTCGAGATATTAAAAAAAAAACCAGAGACATCGTATTAAAATAACGGACCGAATTCGTCGAAAGAAACTGTGCATAATAATATTATAATATACATAATATATAACACTTGTATGTAAATTATATACATTTTTCTCGTCCCCGAGAAGGAGAGACCAACTATGGCAATAATAATAATAATAAAAACGATGTATTACGTTTTTCACTCGGTCTATAGTGGTCGTCGTTCTACAAAAGACTTAAAGTCCGTTACACCAACACCACCGACGAGGTGTCTGTGCATCGCTATCATTGTGCAGTGGAGCTCGCATTATCAGCAATGAGGCTTTCTAATCCGAATTAAATGGCTCCAGTGAATAGATATTATATTATACCCATACGACGTGTAACGTATGTACAACAACTCGAGTAAATAAGGAATGATTAATTACGATATTATTAATAATATGGTTTTCGTCCTCCCCGTTGTACGGCGATGTGCTACACATGCGCACAATTACATACACCGAAAATAAAATAATATAACGACTGAAAACGATAATAATAAAAACGAATATAAAATATATTGTGCACGCACGTCGTACGGCCATATTATTATAGATGATATAGGTGGTATACATCATGACAGACGTATATTATACGTATTATACGAACGTTTTAAATACGCATTTAATGAACACCACCGGACGTCTGACTCGTACGTTATTATAATAACATTTCGTTCGATGGTAATAAAAATATATGATATTCGTTTAGTATCAACGGGTTTTTTTTTTTACACTCTTTCAACCCCTTTTTTCGGTCGTTCCAATCTACGCCGTGATTTTATAACGTACATGCGTATATAAAGCGTATATTATATGCGACAAAAAAATATTATCTATATAATATATGTATAATGTGTTTATTATACTATGAATATTGAATATTATACATTCGTGGACGATCCGACTTTACTACCGTAGTGAATTCGAAAAACGAAAGTCATACTGCAATCGACTAAATATAAAATAATCGAAACATAAAAAACGTCTTTTTAAAATAATTGCATAAATCGTAAAATCTCGCATTCCGAACCAAGTAGCTAAATCCGATAACTTTAGGAGCATAATATTTATGTATTTAATCTAATAATAATATTGGAAAAATATTAATCGTATGTTTTCTGCATCGTAATAGTGATATTGTTAACTGTTTTATTAAATAACAATAAAGAACCGATGAAAACATTATTTAGTTTTAGTTTATGTATAATAGTTAATACCAATGTATAATTTCACGTTCAATATTATAATAAATTAATGAACAATTAAACTTTAATTATATTTAATTATTTCTATAAGTAAAACTCAAAAACAAAAACAAAAACAAAAAAAAAAATTAATTATAATAAAATAATCTAATAGACACTTCACAATGGTGGACAGAAAATATAATTAATAACGTAACGAATAACGATTAAGTCAAAAATAGAATTTAATATATTTTCTTGAACCTTGAAATAATATATATATTAATTTTTAAATATCAACCATTCTAACTAAAATTTTCAAAAAATTATTCAAATCGTAAATTCAGATAATAAATGTTATTTTATTCTATTTATTTGTTTATTAATGGAATGACTCTCGAGAACATGACCATTGAGAATTAATATGACATTTTAACATTTATTTTACATTAAGTTATACGTATAAATTATATACATTATAATTAATAATATTAATAAATATATAGTATATAGATTACATTAAATTATTTCGTAAAGTTTCGATTCCTGGAAGAAAAAGTAAAGTAAGCAATAATTATATTATCATTTATTGTTTACAGGCTTCTATGTAATTATATGATAATGGTCGAAAGTCTTAACGAAGATGGTTATAAGTTTGTATTTTTAGGTGCAATTAGTATAGAAATTTGGCCATTCTGATTATTTAATTGTGTTTATTATTTACGATTTGTATACGATGTGATGATAATAATTATATTTAAAATATACATACAGAATCACAGATGTCTGCAGATTATTAAAATAAAAAAGTTGTTGCAATACTTTCGCCTATGTCAAGTGGTTTTCCTGTAAAAATATAGTTACGCAAAAAGTGTGGATTTGACAGACGTTCGCGTTGACGACAATAATTTATATTTCTCACGCAATTCAAGGTAATTCTGTTGATTTCATTATTTCCGTAAAAATAATACGTAATCGGATGACGCGAGACATTCTTCTCTTTTGGTGACACTTTTCACGAAAGCTTTCAGTCGGCTTAATATTTTCACAGAAATCGCAGATTTCTCAAGATAATTTATAAATTTATAACCGGAATAAATAACGAATTAACGATGTCTATTACTCCTAGCCATGGAAGATATTATATTTTATTTATACTTCAAATCTCGTCTTAACAAGTACTGATGTTACTGCAATATTATGAGAGAAGAATAAAAATGTAATTGCTAGATTGAGGAAATATTTTATACGAAACAGTTATGTATGATTATACAATATAGATAAGTCTTATTTTAATAAATTTATGGACAATATATAGGTCAAAATATGATAACTCCGAAAATTGACTTATAAGTTAGGTATAACACTTATAAGAAGATTTTTTGCCTTACGCAAAGCATATAATATTAGCATATAATTATTTATTTGAATTGAATTAAAATAGCTAAATTAAAAATTAAAATTACACACTTATCGAGTAATTTTCGTACTACTATAAGCAAAAAATTGCTTTGAAACAGTAACTAAACTATTACAATTTTTTTTACGATATACAAAGTGTATACTGTATATATATATAAATATTCGTTTAAACTAAAATGAGAAAAAAGGTAGTTTATAGGTAGTTTATTAATAGTTAAACATGCATTCTCTGTAGTCTTCTATTAAACTAAAAAAAGTATTTTTTTATGTTGGTAACTATGTTCAATGTATTTGTTTTTTTAGGTATGTTTGAAATTAAAATTTTATATAAAGAAAGTAAATTGTATCTCGACAATTTAAGAATTGGTACATAGATATAACAAAGAAAATTCATGTTACGTAAGCACGCTTGAATTGAGAAGAAAATTATAATAAAGTAACAACATAGTGTAATAACTAATGGAGGTAGAACAGAAAACGCAAAGGAAAAATAGACGAACAATACTTAAACAGCAAGAACGAGGTGAAATAAAAAAAACATAGTATGTTAAAAGTGCTAAAAATGTGTTTATTGTTGAAGTTTTTTCGAAGTCATGTCCACTGAAATTATTACCAGCTCATTTGTATAACTTAAATCGGATCAAACTGACGATGGTGATCTCGTAGATAGCGGTTGTGGCGTCGGCGTTTGTACTGAGTAGAACTTTAGGAGGTGTAGTAACCGAGACGGAAATAGAGGATCAAATAAAAAGAAGTAAGCTACGGATAGTATCTCTCGATAATAGTAGTCATCACTTGACACTAATGGACAAAAATTAACATTAATATTCTTTCGCCGAGAGTCTGCCTTTGCAGTTTCAGACGATAAACTTTAACGATTTTAATACTATATAGGTACACAGTGCGCGCAAGGCGGAATCGCACTGCTACCACAATTTCTATGACGATATAAATACTATTAGTGGTTTTTTTTTTTACCAAAATCATGTTTCCGAATCATTTTTTTTTATTTTAAGCTTTTTACAACGTTAGTTTTTCTTATGTAATGTACTAAGTATAATAATAACGTGTGCGTGTATGTGTGTGACCAGTAAGTCTTATGGGGACAAACTTTTGTGTCATCGTATTTTGTCTGGTTTTAAGTTTTAATGTTTATATATTGTTGGTTCCTCGCCGAAATTTCCAAAACATTGGCGATATTTGTTTCGATATTTAATGGAAATAATTGAATCGTTACAATAAATTATTTTAAAAGCTTAAGTATAACCAATAAAAATATTAATAACTTGCCGAAAATGGAAAAAATAAATCAATGTGACTTATATTGTGTAATGTATATTGTACATAAACATTATTACATGAAAATATATTGTTAGTTTTATTCTTTATCATTTATTTTTCCTTCTTCTAAACTTCCATTGGTCAGTTTAACTGGTTTAATTTTAAGTAGTCGAAGCGGAATCTTCGTCTGTGGCGGTACAGGTTGTAACCACCTTGTCATATGGCAGAGCTTCTAGAGGATTGATCGCATGGACCGACATCATTCGAAGTCTGTAAATCTGTCGTGTGCCGTGAGTGGCCACAGGATACGAGCGGGTGACTTTTCGTCGGGCACCGTCCATGCTCTTTCTCGTATCCCCTCTCCCGGATCATACGTTTCAGTCGTCCTATCCGATTCTCTCGGCCTAAGAGGTAAGGGTTTGGTCCGTGGATGCTAATTGCATAGGTTTCAATATGCACACCTTAAAACCCTACCGACGCTCTTCCACCCGAGGTGAATATCCATCGGAGTGGAGCTGATCACCTAATGGTTACATCTAGCAAGTCGACTAGGTATTCAAACGAGTTCCTCAATTCCACTCCCTCGACCGGCACTGCGCGTCCTTTACAATCATCATTGCCAGTGAGTCGCCTTTTGGACTACAAAATAATAATTGTACTTTTAACTTGCAGTTATGTATTGTATTAGAAATTAGAAAACGAGATGCTATTAGGAAAATAAAAATAAAACTATAAAAGTTTCAAAATAAGAAAAAAAGAGAATAGCAAAGCTTTGTAAAATCTAATTTGTAATATTATTGTAGGTAATTTAAGTTAATGTGATCTACTGAAGTCACAAATACTAACTACTAAGTAAAAACACTGTAGCAAATCGCCAACAGTAGTAAGTATATAATATTTTTAAGGTAGTAATGTATATTGCACAGTAACATGATTATAAATGTACATCATAACCAAAAAAATTAATACGCAAATAAAATTTGAGTGATAAAGTGATAAGTTAAAATTAATTTGAAAAAAAAATGATGCATTTAAAATAACTAGTACGTTTTATTATAAGATTATTTTTACGGCCAACTATATTAAAAGAAAATGTTAATACAATTAAAAGTCTAGTTTATAGAAAGAAAAGATAATGGAAAATTATTATGATACGCTTTATTTCAATTTGAGGGATGAACTGCACAACTGAGAAATTTAATATTAGTTTAAATAGGTATTCAACAAAATATTGTCATTCATTGATTTTTTTTTTTTTTTAATCGTTTTTATTTTTAAGCACAATAACACAAGATTTAAGCTTTCAATTTTTTACTTCAATGACTAACATTTATTTAAAAAGATGGAATAAAAAAAATTAAACTGACATAATAATTCATTTTTTTAGTATATTTTATTTATTTTAAATCAACACAAGTTCATGACTTAATATTTTTTTAGAATTAAAATTCTTAGATATTTTAATAACTACCATTATAAGTAATTAGTTTTTATTTAAAATACTTCAGTATACAAACAAATTTAATTTATCGATATTTTAATATAATAACTTCTAATATACAAATTAAAGTTATTTAATTTGTTTTAAATGTTTTCTTTTTTGGTTTTCTTTTATGTTTTAAGTAAAACATATATTTCAATGAATTATATGAATAGAATAAATATGACACGCTACATGTAAGTTTATAAAAAATAAAACCATTAATTTGTCTCGTGAGTTTAAAATTAATCGGAACAGATTCCGAAAATTGTACAGCAAAATATTTGTATATCACGGCTAATTTACATTTTTCGTTATACGCCAAGATATATTCAAAAAGCTTTTATAAATATACGTCTAATCATATTTTTCAAATGACACGCATAATTCTAGGTAGTCAATTTTTAACCAACTACTATTGGCATATTATACAAAAATAAGGATTATGAAAATAAAAAACAACTAAAAAAAAATTCGTAATAATTATGTTTTTACTCCATTTTTTTACACTCAGTATTATATTTTGTAGATATTATGGTTATTCGAAATTTAGTAGAAAACAGAAGAAATATATAATTTTTCTTTTTTTGGTAGTACATATACAGTTATTTTGTTTTGTTCAACAAATAATTTTTTTACAATAACACTCGAATGTTTAATAATGTATTATGGCTTACCATATTGTGCATTTACAATGTGCATTGTGCATTGTGTATAATACTTATGGTCGACATAAATTTAAACTGGAGAAAGTGAATTATGGGTAATATATTACAAGTTGCATAAAACATTTAAAAATAATAATACTTGTGAATTATAACTACAACTATTCAGTGGTAACTTGAGAACACATTTTCGTTATTTTTGGGGACTTGTGAATATGGTGACTGTCAGTAACAACTGCAAATTATATTTATAAAAGTATTCACTGTAAATTTAAAAAAAAAGTTCAGTTTTAAAATAAGCATTATTATGTTATCTATAGAGATAGAAATTATGAATGAGAATGATCTCCTAAAAAAAATATTAATTTACTAATTATCATAGGTACTTAAATAAAATTATGATTTAGTTTTTATAATTAATATTGTTGCATACTAAAATGTTCATAAAAATATTTTAATTCAGTTAACTTAATATGAATTTTACTACATAACGTAATTTTCTTTAAAATATCTATGAAAAAATAATTTTTTTTTTTTTTGTATGCTGGAAAACCCTAAAAATTGGTATTAAGTTATTATAATATGTTTCTATTTAACGTAATATGTGAATATATCAAATAAACAATTAAATATTATAAGTTATTTGTATTATACAACAAGAATATAGTTTGTATGTTAGATTTTAATTAAGCTATCTTTTCTGTTCAAATACTTTTGAAAAAATTAACAAATATCAGTTATTTTAAGTTAATTAAATTTATAAACTTATAATAGGCACCATTATTATGAACTTTTAACCAGCAAGAGGTAACCAATATGCAGTTAAACCATTTGGAATATACTATTATTATAGTTCAAATCGACACTATCAACTATTATAATAGAAAGTCCAACATATAAGTGTAATATGACGTACCTAGCTGTAATTTATTTTATCCACTGAAGCTATAATAGCTAAAATACATACACGTCATGTGATAATTACACGTTCATGTTCATTGCCAGTGTTGTACCTACTGTTACATTTCCTCGATGGTGACAAAATGTTGTAGTAAACATTCTACCTATCATTACTTATAATTTATTGTGAATAAAACTTCATGCCCTCACAAAAAACCGTCACCCAGCTCTAGTTTGATTTTAATACGATGCACTACAGAAGGACATCTAGCCAGTAGTGTATCCCAGTCGTGTAATTCTTAATAATAAAAGAGAGCCGTTCTGAATTTGTTTTCCGTCGGCAACGCAGCGTAAATCCTATTGGGCTGTGTTTACAATACTTTTATGGCTTGTAAAAAATAAAAATAAATAGTAATAAATAAAAATAAAAAACAACAAAATAGAATAGCCGAACAAAAACCCGTTTAGGATCTGACAACAGGATGGTGTTCATGTGAAGGATAATAATAATGGCCGTCCAAAACGCGACGATGCAAAACAATAGGATAATTAAGGGAAAGTCAGTGTGCGAATAAGATATGTATACGTATATTGATTACACATTACTACATTAGTGACATCGAAATTACATTATATACGTAAGTATATACTATATATTAATATACATTTGTAGGTATAGAATTATAAAATAATAAGTTAAACCAAAAGCTGAACTTTAGAGTACCTATATGTATAAATTTAAGCTAAAATTCCTCAATGATTATAAGAAAGACAATTTTTCTGATGTCATAAAATATATGATACTTACATATTGAATTTTCTGAACGAGGTCAATATTTTAATCAGAATCACATCAGTATACGTAAAAAAATATATATATATATTTATTACTGTTATTCATTTAATTTTGTAATTTTTAATGTTTTTAAAATAAGAAATTGTTGTTCTTATTCAAAAGGAGAACATTTTTCGGAGTACTTACTTAAATGTATAAGAATTACATTTTGATTATAAGATAAAGAATTATAATTTTTTAAAGCTTAAATGAGTGGAGTGGTATAAAGAGAAAACAAAGGTACCCCACAAAGTGTTTAACCACTACTCTACTTATCTAAAATTTAAATACATAAAACTAATAAAATAATTAACAAAAGTATAATTTTGATAAAGCAAAATATTTTGAATAATAGTCAGCTTTAAAATTTAAAATGTATGCCATACTTCATAAAAATAAAAAATGAAAATATTATACCGATAAAAAATAAAAACTAAGGAATGAAAATTGTTTCAATAATTTTGTTTTTTAATGTTTCAAAATTATTTAAAATATATATTTTCAATAATGTTCATGTTAAACGTTAAATGAATCACTTCTTTTATAATATATTGATCAATAGACAATAGTTTATTGATATCAGAACGTAGTACAGTTATTTTGTAAACTGTAAACATTTAATGCAAATGGTCAAAATCCAAATCAATGGCAAAATAATATAATTAATAAATATTGATAAATAACAATAAACGATTTCTTTGAATCAATTAAAAAAAAAAAGAAAAAGAAATGAGTAATCACTTTTTATATGTGAATATAGTTCATTTTTATCATCAAATTATTATATGTAAGAACACAATTTACAACTTCTTATAGAATATTTCTTTTCATGTATAAATGAAATTATTTATCTGTTCAGTCTTTTAATAACATTTTATTAGGTATTTTTTTTTTACATAAATATTCATTTATTAAAATATAAGTATCTGTGTTTCTGATCAAATTCGATAAATTAAACTACAAAACGCTGTTTAAAATTTGACAAACAATTCATTCTATATAACTATATAAACTCTTAATATATATTTTTTTAAATATTATATTAAACATTAGTTATTTCTTTCATTACTATTTATATATCATTTATAATAAAATACTATATTTTTAACCGATCAATATATTTTGTATTGTTCAAACAATTTATAGTTTCTATACAATACGTAAGACATTGAAAACTAAATATTTTTAATTTCAAAATAATACTAATTTTTATTGCATATACTAAGGAAGCACCAAGTATATAATATATACATATATAATAGTCTATTTTGTGTTAATTATATTGGGGTGAATTTAGAAGTAACAAAACACTACGAAATTGAGAATGGAACAGTTCATTATAATTGTTGTGCAAGGCTTCCCCTTAGTTAATCACGTGCAAATGAATAGCAGTGCAATTAAAACGTGTCTGGCGATTATAACACTAATTAGGTGACCTTGTCGTAGGTTTGAACACAAACAGACAACAATTCAAATGTCATGCAATCAGTTTTAAATTATACTTTTTTCCGACACCGATTGTAATAAAGTAAATATAAATCAAAATTGTCTGGAAAACATTTTTTTTTTCCAAAAAATCAATAAAAAAAAAAAAAAGTACGTCGTACGGACCAAATCATCTTGATTGTATTATTCTTCATGAATTTGGGAGAAAAAATATGTTTTCTTAAATTAATATTTAGTAAATATTATTAAGTACATAAATACACTAGTATTAGAAATAAATTATACATTGTTAAAAGAGTAAATACTATAATTTTACTGATATAATAAATATACGTATTGTTTAAATTAACTTCTTTGGCACTTGTACCAAATATATACTTAATATTTACACGAAAAACGGTGATGTTATATTATTTTTTTTTTAGTTTATACATTTCTGGTTTTCTCTCAAGTATAACAACATTTAAAAATCTTCACAATATTGTTTTGTAAAATTTCAAAGCAATTTAACTCAGTTATCATATTAACATAAGAAACTACTCTTATTTACTCGGTAACTCGGTAATAGATATTATTAAATAAATTTATAAAAAAAATATGTGAACCTATTAAATAAGAATTTTTCATTTCCTGAATAAGACTATTGACTATACACATATATTAAAACTCGTTCATCATAATGTAATGCAATTATTAAAAAGTAAAAATTAATTACTTGAAAATAATAATATACTCTTATAGAAAATAATAATTCATTGTACTTATCTGTTGTCATAAATTAAAAATATATGTACAATGTAGGTACTCGTATAACTATTGCGCGTACCTACTATAACCTAAAAATTATAGTCCCTGCACGTAATGACGTAAAGAAAATTAAAGTTATTGCGTGCAGCACAATGTCGGAAAAAGCTATGTATCATATAATTATAATGTTTAAGTGCAATTTTGTACTTTCGTCGTCGGTAATAAATTTTTGATATAATATTACCTTTTTAGTCTTAATAAAATAAATGCTTGTATTAGTAATTTAAATAAAATGTTAATTAAGAATAATTTAATTTATTTTGAAGGCAGATACTGTAGAAATTACACTAGCAGTAGTTTCCCTTTAGCTAAGAAATAAAAACATGGTTTTTAATAGTACCTAACTATGTATGAGGAATCGAGTGAACGGCAGTGGACATCATGAAATAAAAATGTTATAATTTTAACATAATTTTAGCATAAACTAACCATTAATAAAAAGTGAATAACTGGCAACGGAAAGAACTCTTTACACGTAGACAGAAATAAACAAAACGTATAATAACTATAAAACAAAATTAATACTTTTTCTCACAGTTGTTATAAGTATTATTTATTAATTTATTATTATTATTATTTATTTACCTAAATAAAAATCAATTATATTTTAATACGCTTTTGAGTGTTAATATTTCTGTTCGTTATTATAAAAATAAAATGTCTATATTATAGTTTATGCAATAATATGCATTCTGAAGTGTACCTGATATTTTCATGGTTATTTTAATTTAAAACATTTCATTATTAATTAAAGAATATTTATTTTTATTTTATAATATTTAAGTAAATAATAAACTATGAAATGTATTATATTTAATAAAATAATTGTAATTAAAAGATTACTCAACCATAAATTTTCTACATAATGTTCTTCCGTATTATAAATGTTATTAACAAACCATTTTACATTACGATTTATGAACAATAAAGGTTTAGAAAACATATACTACATTAAAAAAAAAAATGCTTTAACTTTTTAAGACATTTCAGTTTAAATTAATTTATTGTGATTATAATTGTTTAAGTTACACAGTTAAGTTTCATTCAATATACACTTCCTCATTAAAAAAACAATGTTAAATGTAAAAACTTAATTATTTTTGGAGTAAAACAAAATAATAACTGTATAAAGTATTGTAATACTAAATTAATACTAAATGTATTTAATAGTTTAAAATAAAATCATTATTTAATAAATGTGTACAATGGAAATCACTATTTCAAAGCATGATATTATACTAATAATAAGTTTTAAATTTGCATAACCAATCTTGATCTAATATACATATAGGTAAGTATAATTGTGTTTGATAAACTTAAATCCATACACATAATATTGAAGTCACACCATACCAGATAATGCGGTCTGTATGTGAAAGTGCACAATATAGTTTTAAGATGATTATTGCAGACACCTATAAAAAAAAAGAAAGAGGAGAAAAGACTTCACTTGACTATCTGCCTTCTTAAAGTTTAAAAATTCAAAAAAATTAATATACAAAACTAATCTATATTTCATCATATTTATTTTGTGGAAAAAAGTGTTTCAGACCTTGCACACGACTTTTTATTGATCTATTTCAGGTGTGATGTAATACACATGTTTCAATACACGCACAATAATGATGTGAACCTTTTTTTTCCGTGTTTCGTCCTTGAGATTCGTGGAACTCTATGATTAAATTCTGTGAGACGAATTAGCTATACACAGCCGGCAATCGTGTGCACCGCTTGGACCGCCTCCACCCGCCTTACGAGTATATTGAAATGTCAAAATGACGGGCATGAGAACAAACCTCGATTAGCTTCCATGCATATCTCGGAAGTCAGATGAACCCCGGAAAAATCTTCCGAGAATCTTATAATATGATACAAAATACATAACTCTAACACATCATATTATTGACGTATTTATGTTTTAATGTTAATGAAATCACCAGCGCTGTGTCATGTTTGATCTTTTTCCGCGGTTCGAAATCGATGGATATAATAAGATAGCCCATAATAATGTAATTATTATTTTTCTGGGCCGTAATCATCAGTAGGGTTTTCAAAACATTGCTGCAAATAAATAATGACCTACATTTAGATTAATAGTTATGGAGTTTAATAAAATCATGCTCGAGAAATATTATTAATTACAACCGCTGGTAAAACACGATATTATTATATATTTATGTGGACGCAATGTTCGAGTAAAAATTATTAACAATTTTTTAATTTTACACAAAACGAATGCTCAAACATATAGGTACCAGTTTTAAGGTAGTTTTAACATTTAATTTTAATATTTTAAAAATAACAGTATTTTTTAAATAAATATGATAGTTACAATTTATAATTTCATCAAAAAAATATAGGTGAGCGGGTACTACTTTGATGTACATTAAGTGTCGAGTAGGCCAGTATTTATGGGTGTGTTCAATTCGAATTAAACGATATATCATTGTATACGAAAAACGATTTTTAAGCGGAAAAGATCTATTAGTCTACATAACTAGTGATGTTTTTTTTTTTTGATATAACTATTCAAGTCATTTACTTTACTTTTAGCATTACCTTTAATAGATTGATATTTTTTTTTCGAAAATGTAGCATTAATTATATAATTAGTATTTTATTAATTATAATAATGTATATAAATATATATATATATATTTACTGTATTATAATATAAATCGATATATATAGCTCAAATTTTAATAACATTTTTTTTAGTAAATACCTACCATAAAACATTAAAAATTGATTCATAGTATAATTATATAAATAGATAACATTTTAAAGTAAATTAAAAATGTTATATAGTATAATACAATTTATAATACTATTTATTATAATATTTAAAAGTTCAATAATGATTTTAAATTACAACAAATAATTAAAATATCATTATTAATCGTTTATGTAATTGCGTCTAAACTGAAACTCTTTAATTGTCAGCAAAAAGTAATTATTTTTATACATTTTTAGATTTAATGGTTTTAATATGAATTAATTATGAACAATCTTGTATTAAGTTTTCAAAACTGACACAAAAAAAAAGTTTTATGACTTCAAATGAATATAAAAAAATGATGCCTATGTATTTTTAATACTTTTACATAGCTATAAGAATAACTTTTGTGGGATCTTGTATTAAATTTCAAAGAATTTTACACTTGTAAATAATTTTTTATTGTTATTTATAAAAAAATTAAAAAATTAAAATTCCTTACGCCTATAAATAATTCAAAAAGAATTAAAAGCGTTTGAACACTGTAAATAATAACATAAATATAATAAAAATTTCAAGTTGCTGAGAATCTATAATGTTCTACCTCTCTATTATAATTAATGCTATCTCGCTCAAAAAAAAAAAAAAAATAATTAATAATATAGGTATTAATAATAATACAACCAAATTGTTAGATGTATCGTATTATAACTATATTTAAATTTTAATTATCCACGGTAAAATTGTATTTTATGACGATATATTGTCATTTATGATTTTCAATTGAAATTCGGTACTTACTAATTATTATTTTTAATACTTCCATTTAATATAATGAATACTACGTTAAAGTTCTTGAATATGATGATTAAACTTATTTTGTTTCTGTACCTATTACTATAGTCAGATAGTGTCCCAAAAGATCTGCACGTATTACTGATTTGACACAACCCACACATGCGGTTGCCGGTTTGTATAATTTATTAACAAAGTTAATTTGTTTTCTCATTCTATGTCATAATTCCATTAGTGACTAATGATATTATTATACTTGATGTGGTTTCTTAGCCTACATTTTGCTTTAAGATATCTCAATAATGAATTTGCGTCCAAGTGCGCTTTTATTATTATTACTATTTTTTATTTTTTTTAATGCACGCAGATCCCTATAAAACACAGTCAAGTCTCTACAAAAGCTTAGATAAAAAGCAAAAGTCGAATAAACAAAATGTAATTAAAAAAAAAAATAAAATAAAATGTTACGTTAACTGAAGAGGGGATAGAAAAAAATAATGATCGACATACATAGGTAACAATATTATTACACATACGAGTATAACGTAGTATACGGACCCCGGATAATAGTATTATCGTTAGGTGTGATACGCCGGTGCAGCGGTGGTAATGGGCCGAAGGAATTGAACGAGATAATTATAATGTCTTCGCCGTTTACGGTATTATTACGTTTTTTTTTTTTTATTTCTTTTCCACGACGAAAATCTTTTCCGGTGGTGATATTCCAAAGCGGTATGCCAAGGTCGGTACTTACACGGCTGAAGGAGTGAGAGACGGGCTGTGCCGACCGACTGTGTATATAATAGTAATTTACGTGCATGTGTGTGTGTGCACGCGCGTGCGTGTGTGTGTATGTTGCTTAATGTCGGAACGAGCGCGGCACGCAGGACACAAAAATCTTCTCCCGGGCGGACACGGTTCGGCGTCCGTACGGTCCCGCGTGTGTTTTGCCGATAAATCAGACGCAGTTGACATAACACGGCAAGCGTAACCCAGCAGCAGTGTCGACGTTGTTATAAACAGATTTATTGAGTCGGAATAGACGGAGAAGAAATAATAATAATAAAAATAAAAGAAACAAAAACGTGAGGCCAGGCGAAATATAGAAAAGTTCAACTCGAGTGCGGATATCTCGAGCACTCATTTCCTGCGCACGTGCGATAGTACTTGGGCGATAGCGTCGATTCTGATAAAATAGTTTTTATACATATTATCTAACATCACCGTGCATTTACCGTCACAAAATTTCCGAAAACTAAATAAACACCGCCGTTTACCGTTGTCGACAGTTGGGTTTCTTTCTTTGGCAAATTGAAGTATTGCTTCGATGTCTTACAGGAAATTCTACACGACAACGATTCCTGAAAATTGCGTGTTTAAAGCTAAAAATAAATATCTTACAGGACGATTCTTCTATCAAACAATAACACCCATTATTTCAAAATGTATTAATGTTTTTAAAAACAATTTTTTTTTTTTTTACTATACTTATAAGTATAAACAAAACCATCGAAGCTGTTTGAGATATATTTTACAAGTTACAAAAATGTTGTGTTTAATTTTACTAAAATTACAAATTTTTCGAAATCTTAAATGATTAATTTGACCGATGGTGTTTTTAATATCTATATTTCGATTTTGTTATAATAGGATAATATAAGGGGGGGGCTGTGAAGTATAATATCACTTACAATATTCTAGCCATTATTAAATAATTCGAAAATAAATACAGTGAATCCTTGAGCATTATAATATAATAATGTATTGTAATAGTATTATTGTAATTCGAGGACCTTAACCTAAATACCCGAGTCCACTTACACAATTTCATTGAAATTTATTATATGTACATTAATTAATATACCCGAATTTATCATTTTGTATAACTCAAACACTCCCCTAAACCAGACAAAAATATGGAATCGAAATGAGTAGGTACGCTGTAACATGCGTGTAATACTTAACTAACTGTATAAACTATTGTATTTGATACATGAATTAAAACGATTAAAAAAAAACTATTGTTATTTGTTAAATATGAAAACTATTTGATAAATTTAACATGTTCCACAATATGGATCATATAATTTGTATTGTTTTTGATAATTATTTACTTTTATTGCAACTCTCTAGAATGCTTACAAAAAAAAAAAAGAATTAATTGTCTTCGATCAATTCCGGCGTAGTATTATATGGAGTCGTAAAGCGAAATTCCGGTCATGCCCGGTCGTAATTAAGAGCATTCATTCGGGTCTTTCGGGTCGACGGTTTCATAATATCTGAAATCCCTTTTGAATGTTGACGTTATTTTAGAAAATATATATTTAGTGGCCTAGATCTATGGACGTTGTACTCTATTCGATCTGTCTAAAATGGATCGATAGAATTGACTATTTCAATATCGTCAACACGATTTGTGAAATATTGTTGTGCCAGTTAGCGATATATAAGTTAAACATGTTTTGTATTATAACGCATAAAAACGTTATTTTTTATAACAAACGATATAATATATTATTACATTAAACACACTCAGTGCTGTGTAACATATTATTATTATTCATTAAACATTAGATATTACTGCTTTAATTAGCTATCTATGTTCATAATACATAAATATACGTCGATTGAACAATCAAATGCGATTAAATTCATCAGTAACGCATACATAAACATAATATTTGAGAAAAAAATAAGCGAAAATGATGTAATCTTTGATAACAATGGCAGATTTTTATTTACCGCAGGCGGGCGTAATAATATAATATAATATTGATACCATGGGAAACGTATACTCGGTATAATTATTTTACGCATACATTTGTATAATTTTTCCGAAAATTCTTAGAACACACTCTAAACCTTGAGAAATGTTAATGACGTGTGTTTGTCCATGTTTATGCTGGATCCATCAGACAAAATAATTAATTAGACGTTAGCTAGAAAACATATTACATTTTGGTTGAAAGATTTTGAAATAGCTGAGTTTATCGTATTAATTTATCTGGTAGGTATGTAAAAAATATGTAAATGGAATATCACCTTCGACACGGAGGCACTGCCGCCGCGCAGTGTGGCGTGTATGATAGTACAGAAACGTTAATATTTCACTCTAAAACCCCCAACCGTTCCACGTACAGAATCTGATGTAGGTATTTATGATCATCAGACCATAATATCGTCGTGCTGTGCCTATACATAGATAATAATATTTATTATAATTAATATCGAAATTGAATTTGTAATCGAATATTATAATAATATATCAAATTAATAGGTCATGAAGACGAAGACAATGAACGAAAAGGACAGCACGTCATATTATCATACACCGCAGTAAGTTGTACAATATTCTAAACGGTTTATGATGGTACTTGGTTTGACATATTATACTCGTGTCCAGCATTATATAATTTGCCAACCACTGGCACAATAATATTATTTAGAATATATCGCGTGAACGGCTGTGCACAGATCAAAAATGTCTATATAGGTTTGGTTTACCATAATATTATAATTCCTACAACGTAACCTGGCTGCAGTTGCGAGTCGCGCAGTTGAACGGACGTCGTCCTTGCACAGCATCGAGCAGTAGCGCTCGGGGATCGTAGGCAGTCTCCGGCGAGAGTCCGAAGGCGGACACTTTTATGGAGATTGTTCCTCGGCGGTAGTGTAATATAATTCGGTTGATTTATAAGTACTTAATTGTTTCTCAGTTCTCTCTCCCCCTCCCGAGCCTCTTTACAGCATTTAAACATTATTTCATTTCCACACAGAATGAATATACATATATACATCGAGCCTATAACTATCATAATAATTTACTTCGTCCGACGTATGTTAGGTTTGTACAATAGTAACACAATATTATGATAATAAATAAAAAAAAAAAAAAAATAAATAATAAATAAACAATATTTCGTCACTCGTCTACCAAGCGTTTCTGCCTGGCAGCAGCAAAAATTGCACACACTCTATACACTCTATTGCATCTTATTCGCGTTTGAAACTTTGCATGCCACTGATGCAAATAGTTCAATGTTAAAAAATCTCGAATTTTTATACATATTATTTGATATAATATCGTCTTCAATTAATACCATATTTCACCATGTTCATATCCTGTATAGCAGTTCAGTATGTTACCGAAACAGTGTGTCAAGGAACTCGAGTAAGTTGGCTTGGCAATATACATACATTTGTTTATTATCTTTATTAATTAATAACGACAAACGGAAAAATTCATTTTAATCTACTTTTTGCTACGTTGTTAGCAAAATTAATACAAGTTAGTTTATGAAATATCCACGAGTTTTTGTAAGTATAAAATTTAAAAATAAATGAATTTAGCAAAATTAATGTAAATAATATACTCGTTATCCAATATTTTAATAAATTTAAATATATTATATAAAATTATCGAGATATATGTCAATAGGTACATCATTAAAGTAGGTATATTATTAATATAAAAAACAAACAACACTAATAATAGTTTATAAAATATTTACATAATAGTTTATTCTATTTATTCTTCAAACATATTATAACAATGACTATTTACCGTAACTAATTCTGCAATTTTATTTTCGAATAATGGCCTATTTTATAAAATGTCGATTTAATTACTTTGTTTTATATTATTATTATTTGGGCGCTTTTATAATGTATAATATGAGTATTGTATTATATAATTTAAGACATTAAGTCTCGTCTTAATCAATTACGAGCATTATTGGTGGTTTTAATTAATTTCGTTTTGGATTAAAAACCCACTAGTTAATAATCAATTTATTCTCTTATAACGTTATATTTTTATATTTATACACATTTCACTCTTATACATCCATATTTTCTATCCTTTTACAATACTCAAATCACGTATGAAAAAAATGGAAAGACGTCAACTAGACTACATGTCGTTTCTAAAGAGAGACGATATGTAAACCCTGAACTGTCTTATTTGAGCGCATCCAAAGTCGTTGCTGTTATTGACGTACGAAATAATTTACATTCGACGTGTGATGGACGTCAAAGAATTTTCAAAAAAAAAAAAAATAATATCTCATAACTTAATATTGCTGTTGTAGGTTTTTGAAATGTTTGTAGGTTAATAGTATTGAATACATTGTGGTCGTTGATGACTATATAATATAATGTGTAAATAAGTACCTATTAATGTTATTAATGTAGTAATTGCATGTAAATTCGATCGAAAATTTAAATGCAATCCCGTATAATTACATATTTGTATGAGCGGAGTAATCGGGGAATTATAAAACCTATCCCTATACGAAACCGTGGAAACTTGGTTCGAATTATAAGGAAATATGGTTGGCAGGTGGGTTGTATCGGGTGAGTGATGTGTCAACCCAAGTACGGCGCAGTTCGTCTAAAATATTTTATCGTATGCATTGCACAAACGGAAACACTTATGGCACATTGCATAGTGCGTCTCAGACGTTTTAGAAATTTCGTGCGAAGGTTACGATGTGCGTGTTTTTGGTGCAAAAACGATATCGGTGTATAATTACTGCAGCCATCTCGTTGGACGCAAAAATTGCCGACTGTTGAGTCTGTCAAACGAAAATAACTGGCCCACTGCAAATATAAATAGGGGTTTCGTTGTTTGTTCGAATGATTTTAAAGCTCCCTAGCTGTATATCGCCCATATGATATTCTGATAATTTTTTTATAGAAATAGCCTATTAACCAACTGTCATTTATATGTCTTATTATGCGCAACGTTGTATTACATAATTACAAATATTTATGATAAAAAAAAAAAACAAAATAATAATAATACGCTATAAAACAATGTTAGGGGGATACGGGACGTTATATTAATTTATTTGCCCATCTGTAGTGGGTAGACTTTATTTGAAAAAAAATACAAACCTTTCTGAAATCGACTTTAACTTTTATTTATTGAACGAGATCGGATTATAGATAGACCTATTCTAGTATCATTACTACGGATACCTATTACGTGTTGTAGGCACTGAAATTAACGCTCGTACTCAAAATTTTTTTTGTTTTTCGATTACATTTTTATCATTTCCACGGCCGACCACGGCTATTATCCACGGTGTGTGAACGATTCTAGTCTCGTCTCGTCGGTCGGTCGGTCGGCCGGTCGTCAGCGATGCAACCCTGACCGTAAAATACCCGTCATGAATGGGGAACGACGACCGCGACCGCGACGACTATTACAATATACTAGCTACACCTATATTATATATGTACTCTATTATTATTATATATTATACACATTAACGTACCATACGCGACGACGAGAAGGGCAACGGGGCGACGGGGAAGTCTGCGTTTCCAAGGATGACGGGGAGAAGAAGAAGAAGAAAAAAAAAGGTTCGCCCCTATACGACGAGATGGACGTCTTCCAGAACACCGGCGATTAATTACACGGTCCGTGTACGTGTATGCGTGTACGACGCGCAGCGAGACTAGACTAATCAATCATTCGTCTCCGGGACGAACGGAGGCGATGGATCTCCATAACTGCGTTCACGCACACACACAACACACGAATAACCCTCAGTGGGATTTGTGGTTACTTATGAATTGAGTTATGATAGCTAAATATATTATGTGTATGTAAAATATCGAATTTCAAAAATTTAATTTTCAACGAATTTCCGGTTTGAGATTTTTTTTGGGTTTTTTTCATTTACTATTTAAAAATCAAAATTCAAAAAAAAAAAACAAAACAAAAATAATATGTAAATTTCAAATAGGGGATTTCAATGATTTCTTAAATGTGCAAACATTTTTAATAAAACGGCTTACATCAAGGCGTAGTGCCTAGAGTTCTGATCGGGACATGCAGATAAAATTATATTACCTATAAAATATGTGACTGCTATCGTGCAGTTTGTACAAAAATTATATATATTAAATATGTCATGATAATATAATATTTATATTTTTCTTCTGCGAATCGTAAGAAATAATTAGTTGGCAGTTACCGTGAGTCAAATGGTCGATCATAATATTATGATCGATCGGTAAGTATTATTCTAAAGTTTTCTAGTTGTATTTTTTTGAAAAACTAACTGACGTTTCATATTTTCATGTAATACAAAAATACGAGTTTTTATGAGCTAGTAGTAAACAATTATCTACCTAGTGTGTGCGTGTTAAGTGTAAACATAGTATGTGTTATGTACGCTTACTGAAATATCTCTTTCGTTCATTACGACTTACGACCGACACACAACCCTACTCTTCATCCATATATTAGTAGCTAAAGTATTTTATGGTCGCGTTAAAGGTGAAATTAACGGCCGAACACGATGACGGAACTATCGGTACATAAAAACTTATGTTACTACCTGAGTTTTCAGATCTTATTATGTAAATATAAAGAAATTATGTTAGTCAATAAGTGGTGGATAGGATTTATGTCCGATATAAAGAGAAAGAAAAAAAGAAGCCATAAAACCGTTCCGGAACGTGGTAACAAATTATGTCAAACAGACTTTCTGTGATTCATCGGTGGCAGTGTATAATATAATATCACACGCTGAATAATTTAAAAAATTCCATAATAATAATAATTATTATTATTATTAAATATATTTTTGGATACTTTGATTTTTGGTTTTGTTTTTAATCTCTTTTCCGGTTTGCTTGCATCGGGCGATTTGGCGTGCAATTTTTTCATATAACCTACTAATTTTTGTTGATCGATTTGTCACATTTTGAATTTTCACTGTTGGCTACCGATTCAGTTCAGTTCTGTTCCAGTGGACGCGTGCTCGTAATATAAAAATAGTATTAGCGATCGTATGAAAAAGAAAAAAAATCATCGTCCAAAGAACGGATGTCCTGCCCCGGGTAGGACATCCGGTATTTACTACTCTACTAATAGTATATACTATGGTGTGTAGACTATAGGTATATCCAGCACGTTGGGCACAACATTATCTAATTATGTAAATAATAACGATACACTTGCGAGAGAAAATTTAAGGTTATTTCATGTTCACATCTAGAAACGTGTTCACGTCGAGTGATCCTGATTGGTTTACCATTGTGAATCTTTTGATTGCATTCAACGGCTTATGCATATTAAACGATATTTACAAGTTTCAATAGGTATTACAAAATATTTATAAATAAATACGTTCTTTGTGCACTCCCAATTTTAAAGAAATTAAAACGGTTTTTGCATATGAATAGATTTTGACCCTGTTAGATAGATGTGGCTCAATAGTTTATATAAATCTTTCAGTTCATTTTATTATGATATTTTATGGATAATTCCAATACACACAAATGTAATTTAAATTCAATTTCAATCATGATAAAAATTCATTGAATCTTTATAGATACCTAATGTTTTGGCCAAATTCCACAAACATTATAAAAGAATATACATACATATATATAAATATTATATTTTTGTATTATGGTATCAATAAATGTATATGATATTTCGAATGCGCTTAAAAAATAGATTACCATAATTATAACCAGACAGAAATTATAAAAAAATATATTTTAAATGATTTAAATTATAGGTAAATCTATAAAATGATTCTTATAGAGATATTACTAAAATAGTTAAAAATTATGATGTAGGTACCTACTAATACTTGCAATACCAATACCACGAACTATACCTAATATATTTTTAGATTATTTTAGGTATTACACTTTTATGTATACAATAATTTATTAAAATACATAAAACAAAAAAAATCACTCTACTGTAGTACAGTAAGTTTCGAGCGTATATAATATCAACATCGTGTCACCGTGAAAGATATTATGTTAAACATTTAAATTTAATGATAGTAATCATAGCATAATATGAAAAACGATTCAGATCAATAACGCCGTGTAACCATATATTTTCAAGGATATTTCATAATTTATTAATATTGCTATTAGTAATACAGTATGGTAATTAATATATCTACAAAATATCTCAATATTATATGTCATGTAATATATAATATTAAGTTGTATTACTTGCCTATTATTTTATCAATTTAAAAGTCAATAAACCGATGTTTAAGTACGTTCAAGGTACCTTTGAAAGACTTTAGTATCCTATAGGATCGTGGTATAATTAAAAAAAATGGTCTAAATATTTAAAAAATTACATTGTTTATATAAAAAAAAAAAAAAAACAATATAACAAATATAAGATTTTTTTAAGCTTAAACGGTTAATACTTTTGAAATGCAACAACATAATAAAAATAGTTTGCATGAACATGTATAAATTTTTTCTGCTCTATAATGTGATAAAAAAAAAAAGATAAAAACACACACCATTATTAAATTATTATATTAATAGTTATAGGTTCAAAAAAGTATATACAGTTTAACTTATATCGATTAAATATTTTGATACTACAATTGCGTACAATGTATTACTAACGTTTAGAATTTTACAATAACTATAATGAATATCGAAATTAAATCACGTTCAATATGGGTTCCGGGTCATTGGAAAGCTACCGACCACTTTAGAACTCACATTTACCAGTTAAAAAAACGCAATTTCACACTTTACCGAGGGTGTAAATAACGTTATATTACACATATAAAGCACACAGGGTGGATAGAAAAAAAAACTTTTATAAGCTACCATAAAAAAAATTCGTTCACTCGGGTACATTTTTATGCAAATGGTGACAATTTATTGCGTTAGACACCTCTAATGGGTTAGTTTATGGTTCACAGAAAATTCGTAATCAACTCGAGTATAATGATCACTACCCCCGCCTTTACATAGACTCGCTCTTCACCCATGCTATTTTTGTTCTGTTTTTGTAATTTACCGTGTGTACCTATACTGAAAAATAAAAATCCTAATATTGTGCTCCATTTTCGTTTATATACACTCGATAGTCGATACACTCAATTCCCAAATGAAAACAAGTAGGCAGGTACAAGTGTACAACGTAACACAATAATAGTATCGTTACGTATATTAAATTTTAGTACCTATTAATTATCGCGGTAAACTTTACGATTTCATTTACATGATATCTTTTCGAAAATTGTAGTTTTGCATAACAAAAATGATACGTTTTCCAATTAATTATTCTGCCATTTACATAATCAGCATGCATCCAAAACTGTATAATATAGTCTTTTAAACGTGCTATCGTAATATCATATTATATTAATATTAATATTGTCGATTTTACCTTTTACCAATAAAGATATTAACGGAAATACAACACACATTATCATCTTTTTAAAAATCTATTTTATGTTTCTACTACCAATAACACGTCATACAAAATATTATAGCTTTGAACGTTTTTTGATTTTTATAAGGTTTTGCACACCGCCGATAACCGACCAAACCGGTCTAAATACATTTTTCCGCCTTCCAACGTACTCGTCATCGTGTTCTATGGTATACGATTCGTTGAACTACCTATACTATTAAAAGACCTATAGCGGTTACATCATTTTATGCGGTCAAATGACTGTCGTTAGTTCTCGTGCCAACTTATATTCACCATTTGGCGTTTGTCTGTGAAAACGCGAACGTCCAAAAATGAACACCGTGTGTACGGACATTATATGGTGGAGATTTTCCGCTCCTCGAAAGCCGTTTATCATATTTTTAGTATTAGTGGCGAGAGTGTTTGAAACTGCTGAAAAAATGATAGGACAATTAAATGTTCATACTAATATAAGCGGCATTCAATTAAGTTCATAACAGTATATTGCTAAATAAAATTATAATATATTATATTTATTATCCATACGGCGTGATGAACTTCCGAGGAACCAAAGATAACTTTTCCGAACGTGGATTGATTACAATATAATTATAAAAGCCGACTGTGTTAGTGTTGCACTGAATTCTTCTGATCTGGTCAGTTGAAAAAAAAATATTTGATATCAATTTTCAATCATAAAAGCTTTAGTGGTAGATAATCGTTTAGTTAGTTATATGTATTTTACTCAAGCTAAATCATCAGACGAATAATAGCGACAACGCGATGAATTAATTTTGTCGTATTTACAATATTAAGTGCTTTGATAATGTTTAATAACAATATATTATTCAAATGATATATTTACCATAGTTGATCGTACACAGTAGACTAAGTATATCTAGTAAATCAAATAGTTAATATTAATTATTTTGCTGTTTGTTTATCGTTGTGTGATGCATTATTTTGTTTCATAATATTTATGTGAAATATTTATGTAATCTATTATTCTAACATAAATTGTTTTAGATGTATATTTTTTTACAATATTGTATGAAGTCAATATAGAAAAAAATTTCGTCAAAATTCTAAAGAAAAATCGTGGCGCATACTAGTTCCTCCCAAAGTCAAAAAAATCGATAAATAATCATCATATTATTGTAAATTTTTAGGCTATTTATTAGTAGATACAAATGTCAAATCCATCCATACATAAATACATATTATATACATTTAGGTATTTAATTTTAGTGATGTTTATGAAGTTCTACTTAATTCTATATAGGAATCAAAAAGTGTGAACATATTTATTATTAAGTAATAAATGTACATAAATCTTTTTATTTATGATATGCATGAAAGACTCCTGAAAACCCACTAAATAACATTTTCTAGCAGAAAACAATCAAAAAATTAAAGATTGTAGCATTTTTTTTATTTTTTTTTATAAAAAGCAATGGAAAATAAAAGATTTTAAAACTAGTATACTCATTGCTCTACTCAGAATCCAATATAAACAGCTTAAGTGCATCATTTTTTTAGTTTTTTTTATATGGCCATAAATAAATAGATAAAGAAAAATTAGTTTACATCACGAATGCTAGAAATCACCAATCATCTTACTAGTGTAGCTGCAACATCCTTATAATAATTGTTTTTTAATCTATCAGCTGTTGCTCATAGTATAATTACTATCACTTTATGAAAAATGATAGTATTTTATTTCAAACCGTCACTCACCTGTCAAGTTTCTTTTTTTCTTTATGAAGCGTAGTATATGTATAATAAGTATATATTATATGAACTAACATTTGAAAATGGTATAGTTATTTGTACGCACATTACTTGTTTTTTTCATATATAATATATAATTTCTTACCATGGGTAGGTATTTAAAAACTATTTATTATCGATAGTTGAATTAGGCATAATATTGATTTAAGTAATAACTATAGAATCTGATGTACAATTAGAAATTTAAAGAATTAAATGAATTATTTCATGTACAAACAGCAGCTAAAATGTGTGTGTGTGTATGTGTGATTGGTTATTATGTCATTATTACTATAATAGGTACTGTAAAGTAGGGTCATAAAAATATTTTATATATTATATTTTAATAAATCAAAATAACATTAAGAATATGTAAATTTTAACTTTCTATTTAAAACTATTTTAACGCTAAAAGTATTATAAAATAACACCATGGTAAATCAATTAAAATTGGTTAATAATTAACTAAATACCAATAATTATAATATTATTATTTTCTTTAAGACGTGATGAATTGAATTTTACATTATATAAACAAACTTAAAATAATGGGTTACAATTCAAATTATTTAAAACAACAAATTAATTTGTTTTTTTTTTTTTAATCATGAGTATAATTAATAATACTTACATTTTATGATATAATAATTAATGAAATATGATTTTCTTAATTTTAGTTAGAGATAAAATGTAGATAATAAAAAAAAAAAATTATAATTTACCTGTGATAATAATGTAATGTTATGAAATATCGTACAATTTTATTCTATAAATAACAACTTAGGTGAATTCAGGTTATTTGCTAGGTAATATTATTATATTCAAATATTAGCTAGAGTGATTAAATCCAATCTTATATCAGTGTTAATTTTTAAAAGTGACAATTATATCTTGTTTAAGCTATGTTTGTTACACACTAATTCATTATGATATTATACTATCCAAAAAATAAAAAATAAACTAAAAACTAAAAGTTTGAAATAATAAATTAATTATATTGTTATATATTTGTGCACAATAAATTACATTTAAAACATCCTTAGTTTGATTATACTTAAATTAAAACTTTTTAAAAATTCTACTATACAAATAATTGCATATTGTGTCTACCAATCAAATAGTTTAACTTCACATAGGTATAAATATTTATCGGGATAAATCCTTATTACGTGTGATTTAATTTTCGCATTTTATTCTCTTGCAGCATTATATATTAATATCCATTAAATAGTTCTACGCTATTCTGGTTTGAGGAAATTGTTGAGTGTCTGGAGAATATATAACAATTTTTAATATTTTTATTTATATAAAAATGTACTTTACTTTATATATATTAATTTAGTTAAATTAGTTATAACAGATAATTGTTCCTAATTCATACAACTAACTCATTATGACTTATTAGTTATTATACCTACTTGTATGTTAACAATACAGTACCCAACCGATTAGTCTTTACTGTGTCATGTTAGTCCATCCAAACAAGCAAAAAAAAAAAAAACCGTAAAATCAAATATTACACAACTAATTAAATTACTTTGTTATTTTTTTAGTGGATAATTAAATAATATGAACAAACTTTGAACTTTTACTATTTTTTTTTTTTTTTTTAATAACCATTTAGTAAATTAATTATCCATTAATTTGATAGTCTATTATATACATACGTGACTTGCCTATTTATTTTATTTTCCAACCGATACTGCAGTAATATAATTTGTACATTTGTACTATAGTATAGTAACATATATATTTACAGTTTGAAAATCTCAACGCTATCAAAACGCTAATCAATACTATAATGGGACTTGTACGACGTGCAATATATAATATTATTATGCCTGAAACAAAATCCATACTTATATAGTAAAATGTAAACGGTGTGGAAAATGGTCTGATAACACAGACAAGACCATAACGAAATAGACTGCAGCTGTGTTGGCTACTCGTTCGGACGTTGCGGATGCTTTTCTCCGCTTATCATAGTATGACAAATGCTGTACAATTAATTAAACGAATAATAATATATGATAAGCGGAGAAAACATCCGCCATGTTTGCAGCGTCAGTTGCCAGCAATACCTGTTTATTTTGTCACGGACAAGTCCATTTCTATAATGTTATTATGGTCAACAAAAATATTATATTACTTGAATAATACTAGCAATAAAAATAATAATAGTGTAAATAAAATAGTCGTTTGCAGATGTCGTCCTTGTTGTCTCCACCGCCGCCGACGTACCATATGTTCCAGTGACATTGACGCCGCCACTATTACGAACGCCGTCGTCGTCTTTTCGCTCAGCTGCCCTTGCTCTATGATACAAATATTAATTGATCCGTGACGTAAACCTCCGTCACTATACACCATGACTGCCGTCATATAATACACGTAACTCGCCGCCGCAGGCTATTATTATTATTATTATTATTATTATTACTATTACTATTATTACTATACCATTACTATTATACGTACTACTACGTGTGTCTCTGTGTAATGTCATATGTATTATATTATTATGATTATTAGTAGTTGTAGTCGTATCGTTATGATTGGTATCATTGCAAATCGATTGTTCGACGGTTTGAGCTACAGCCTCTGCGCACGCTGCAGCCGTCACTATATATATATATATCTAATAATAATATAATGTGCGTGTGGACGGTATAGAGATTGTGGTGAGGTAGGGTAAAAGCGAAAAAAAAAAAGGAAACGTATTAGAGGGGACCGGTGTTGTTAGATGGACTGCTGCACTAGGTTTCGACATGTCGTATACACGTGTCGTATCCGATTGTGAAGATAAAAGTAAATTCGCGTTTTCAAAGTCCATTTTCACTGCGTGTTGTAACTACCACCACACACACACACATGATACCAGACTCGATTATATGCTCTCTCACGGTTTGCTGTTATATTTCCATCGATAAAACGTCCAATTCGTTTACACTTTTACACTTTCGAATCGACACGAACGATACCTACATATTTTTCAAAGGATCAAAACCAATTTTCGACTAGATCGATAAATTATCTGGAATAATAATATTATGTTCATTTGCAATGCACAAAGTTCGATTTATCAGTAGATACAACAAGTTCCAAAATCATTGTTTACCTATGTGTGGTCATATACGATAATATAGGATAAAAACTGATAACGATTATATTTGTATAACAAAATAATAATATTCATGGTTTTATTAACCATAGCAAGCAATAATAACTTATTTGACAGAGCCTTGGTAAGGAAATTTCTTATGTGGCAAGTTGCCATATAAAAGTTGAAATGCGAAAGGAATTCACATTTGGTTGAATCTTGTGACACACACATCGTATATGATTACAGTGGAAAATATAAAAATGTATAAACTATAGGAAGAGAATATTTTGATATTAACATTTTAACTAATATTAAAATCACTATCATAATTTTTTTTTTAATTAGTTTTTTAGTAAAATAAAAACAAAAATAAAATGGATCGTATATATAATATTTATTTTTTATTAACTATAGAAAATCATGATAATAAATTTATTTTTACAATTATTGAAAGTTAGTCGTTAAAAAAATAAATAAATTGAATAATGTTTTTTGAGAAATTCTGTCTGGCAAGTCATAATCAAAACTTAAAATTTCATTGTATTTCAAATTTATATATTTATTTTGATTATAATATACAAGTGAATAAAACTGGTTACATAATATAAATATATAATTATTTTTTCGTTTCCATATTTCCATCGCTTAAATTTTCACTCCGTAGAAGTAAAATAATCATATTATTATTGTTATAATATGTCGGTTCTGTGTTATGATTTCATCTCTAGAGTGAAACGAATTGATGATGTGTACCTACCATGAAATTTGTTGTAAGGATCCGAATGTTTTGATTTATGACATGTCAATACAGTTATTTAGAGGTTAGATCAATAGCACGACTATAAGAAATAGCTGTTTATATTTATGTTAACCTAGCCTTAAAAAAAGTTTCCGTGTTTTCAATGTATTATGATATATTTGAAATTTTTATTTCCGTAATCGAACCGTTTTAAAATGTTATTGATATGTCACATTTGACCTATAATTTAAAGGGGTTTAATGAACGGCTAATAAATTATTTTTGAATTAAAATAATTATCATACATGGAGTAAATATCGGTAGAGCCAATATAAAAGACAACAATTTCTAAAGTCTAAGTGCGTGGAAATATAAATATTATCTATTGGCATTTATTTTTGTATCTATATAAATGAATAGTTACATTTTTATTTTGAAACCAGCAAATTGATATTACAATGTAAGTCTCGTTAAAAAAGAGTTTGATTATTTCTGATTTATGTTATAACAGTTATCGTATAATGATAATTTTGTAATAAATTCGATATTATAACTAATTATTACATCATTTGATTGTAAAAACAAAAATGCTAATAATAAAAAAATTAAAAATTTTTTTTTTGAAAAAAAAAACACAATTAAATGTTTGTTATATAAAAAAGACCCAATAATCTAGTTTCTGATACCTTCAGTCGTGTTATGTACAAGCTGAACTTTATTTTTATTGATTTCATACGTGTCATTATGGCATTAAATCACTACGTTTTCTCGCTATAATAGCAACGTTGTATGTAGTTAAAAGATACATTGTATTATAATATAGCAGTTCGTGACGCAATTCAAAAATACCTATTTTCGTGTTTTTTTTTTCTGTATCGTTGGTTATTTAGAATATACACCACATGTACCAATTGTACAAGGACACGGAAAATAATAAAAAAACATTAGGAATGCCAAGAGTGAAATATGCGCTTCTTGATTAATAATAATTATGAAAAAAAAAAACCATTTCGTAAATTAATTCATACACTGCGAGCAGCCACACGATATAATAACACTACCTAAATAAATAATTAATTCATACAAGTGGACTAAATATATTCAATTATATTATATTATTGTTTACATATACGTGTTGAAAACTACCATTCCATAACGAACAGGTGATTTTGGACCGAGTCACATTTGAATTTCGACTTATCTTCAACACGGTCCGAATCGTGATGCATACCATTTTACGATTTTATGCATACCTACCTGCTATTTTATATATTATTTTGAATCATTTCTATTGGTACAAGGCATCGTGGGTGTGCTGGAGCAGGTGTATGAATATAATATATACGATGCACAATCAACTGTGTTTTGTTGTGGTTTTTCATATTTCTCAATGACGAGACTGAGGTAAGTATAACAACAACAACAACAGCAATAACATTGATGGCGATGGTATTAATGATGATGATGATAATAATAATAATAAAAGTGAAGGAATTTCATTTGCACCACGATATAACCACAATTTATATAGGATTGCATTTGGTGAACCGTGATGCACAAGTCTTCTGTGCAGCATGAATTCATGCTCGAGCGTTCGGTAAATCGGGAAGCACGCGCATGACTTTGATCGAAAATATCTGTAAATAATAACACGAGTTTACTGTCTTAACTAAACGATAATATTATATCGAACTGCAATAACTCAAAAAATAGTATGTTTTCTAGGATTGTTTTACAAATACAACAGGTTATTTTGTTTTAGGTCTTGTCATCTCGGTCATAAAAAAATAATAATTAACAATGTTTCATCCATTTAAAACCAACTTTTACTGATTGTACATTTATTTCAATATTAAACACGTTAATATGGCTTTTAATAATTATTATTATTGTCGTTACATGGTATTTCTGATTTGAACAATACAAAATCATAATATCTTATATTAAATTAATAATATGTTATATAATAATTAATAATCAATTTACTTTTATAATAATTGTTATAATATTTTTTTTTTTGGTACAAAGAATATAAGTTTTAGTTTTTAGTTTGTATAATTTTCAATGTAATTTTATTCAGTATATTTTATATTCAATAAATATATTTTGTCACACAATTAATTAATTAATTACAGGCATATATAATATATATTAATTGATTGTATTTTGTTATATCATAAAAGTCGAAACTGTAATAGCTCTATATTTTTGAGTAATTTTAAAATTTAAAAAATGTAGCTTTTACAGTTACTGTAATAATAAACGACATATTCCAGCTTGTCACTGTATCTCTTTCAGGATGACATAAATATATACGTAAATCATAGCTAATATTATTTAAGTTTATGATTAGAGGCGTTTTTAAACTTAAGTTTCTAATTTCTTTTTTAATTATTTTTTCAGTGACTATAATCTTTAGTCAATCTGAACATTGCACCAGTGAATAAAGTGAATATAGGTAATATATTATATTCGAGTTTAACAAAATAAGTTACTATCACAACAAAAAAAAATCACAAAATACATCTTATTCAATTGTGCATAAAAAATAATATAAAATGCAATTCATAGAATCATTAAAAAAAAATCATTAGTTTTAATAATACAAGCCATAATCTTTACATAGCATAATGATAATAATAATAATTATTATTATTATAAACTACAATTATGTACATTATGTCATAAAAATAATACGACCAAATTAATATTTTATCACCTATTTATTCTTTAGGTTAATTAAATTAAACTAATTTATGCTTATCTAAACTGAATACATTAGCTAGTATATAGAAAAATTAATAAAAATTTTGATTTTCATATAAAATCTTAAAATCTTCTTATATTATTACTTTACATTTGTCTATCTAATCTAGTTCCTTAAGAAGGAAAATCAAAATAATTATTACCTAGTACTTTAGTGTTCCAAGTTTCTATGGTTAATATTTTTAGATTACATTAATATAAAAAAATATCTTACTTATGAATACCCAATTTCATTATCATTTTAACTTTAAACGATCATAAGTTACTCATCTGGAATTACGCTCAACTTTTTTTTTTAATTCAACTAAAAATAGATTATGAAAAACACTGTACTAGATGTTTAAGAATTTTCTAAAAATGTTTTCATCAAAATATATATAGGATAAACTAAAAAAAAAAAAAAAATGAAAGTTTCAAATGTTTTCAAAATACTTTATACCTAAATTATATAATTTATTGAAAATGCTTTTATTATACTCGTAAATGTTTATTAGAAATTTTAAGTAGGTTTTTAAATTATAACAAAATAATTTTTATTTTTTTTTTTCATAAATGAATGCTGCCTGAGTATTAATGTTTTTTGTTTATTCTTCATATTCATCTAGAATGTACCACTAGATCCAATTTTATATCAGAAATCATCATCGAAGTTGGAGATTGAACCATTTCTTAAATCTATGATTAATATTGACTTCAGATGAAAAAATAAAAACACTCATCTTTGTAAAACAAATACATCAAAAATTGTTTAGGGATTTTTCTCTTTTCTTTTATAAACTTTTGAACAATACTAAGCCTTTTGTCAATTTCTTCGTTTTATTTATTAGCTTTTTATTCACCGAGAGTTTTTAAACGTTAATTTTTTCGGCACTATTTTTTTTACCAGAATTGAAGTTGCTTATTAAAACTAAAAGTTAAAAATAAAAAAGGTATATGAGTGGCAAAAAAGATGGAACTTTTTCGTTGATTTAAGATAAAAGAGCTAACAAATTCCCTCCTACTCAATCACCACTAAAGTTTATTGAAAGTATTTATTAATTTGGTTTTAACTGAAAAGATCAAAAAAGTTTAGGTATATGTTTTTTTTTCCAGAACACCTGTGCATTATATATTACATTACTTATTTCATATTTGTTCTCGCTTAATTCTGTTTTCACTTTGAGTTAAAGAATTTGTGTATATTTCAAAAGGTTGAATTCAATTTGAATATTACGATTTATTTCACTAATATATGTTAAATATATATTTTAAAATTATTTATCACCTTATATACTTATACAATTCATCATATTAAAATTAAAAAAAAAAAACATAAAATTTAATATTATACTTTTATAAAAAAAATTAAATATTATTAATTCTTCTCTTTAATTACTTCTATCTAACACTGACATTACATTATAGAAACAATAAATAACTGCTTTTAAAATTTGGTAGTAAGTTGTTATTACCTAATCTATCGTTTATACTTCCATACAACCAATTAACATCGTGTTTTCATTTAATTTAATTATACCATATCGAATTAAGTATAATATCGTTACAACAGTGAATAGTGATTATTGTTTAAGTATACAACATGTATTGAAATATACTATTATTATTATATGTTGTATTGCTACTGTGCGATATTAATATAAATTATCCTCTTCCATATTGTAATATCTATAGTTTGCAGCATAACCTTCGAAAAGTTCAATGTTCGTCATACCTCGTTAGATTACTTTATATAACACGGCATGTCGAAAACGATACATAAAGCGACGATTTGTTTGTCCAAAGTTACTTGGCTAAAATTTTAAAAGCATTTTTAAAAAGGAAAATTCGTATTTATCAAATAAAAAATTGTCAATTTCTTAATTGAGGAGTTTTTTTTTTATAAATATTTCAATGGTAGGATTTATAAGCATGATATTCCGTAAACATACATGTTACATTTTATTATTTATTTGTTTGTGTTTATTTTTTTTTTTTTTTTTTTTTTGTCAACATGCATATATTATTACTTATTAGTTAATACCTATTAGGTTCGTATGTGTTCAAAGATTGAATTTTTTTTTTTTATTTGATAGACTATTTAGTATTTAATATTTTTGTATTTAACTAGGTACCTCTTAACCTGTTAAAAGCTTAATAAAGTTTAACATTTAGTTCTAAATGTTACAACTTGGATGTGAATTGCATTACAGTAAAGTTGTTCTAACAGACATTTTTACGAAAAAGTAGAAGCCATCTTTTAATAATATTAAAATCTTCATATTCGTTATATTAGTATATTACTTAAGAATATTTTTTTTAAGTAATTCTAAAATCGTTTGTTTATTATTATAATTTTTAAATCTATTAACTACTAATTAAACCGAATAATATACTTTATGGTGCTATAAAAATATATTAAAACGTAAGATTTTAGTATTATAATATTTTATTTTATTTTGTTAACATAATATTTTTGTTAAACACATTTTATTATACGCGTACCTACACAACGATACGTTACACTGTTTGATTATAATAGCGTTTATCAAAATGTTCAGTGCTTTTTAATTAAGCATAGATAATATCTAAGTCGTATATTATGGTATAGGTACGCGTCAATAAACTGCACAGTAGTACATTGTACATCTAACAATATTATTCAGTGGAAGAAATAGTATAATATCATTATTGTTTTACTAAAAATAAAATACATATTTAATTCGTCTGTGTACGTTTACATGAACAATACGAGAATAAACACGGTACAGTTATATTATTATATTGAATATACGAGTATTATGAGTATTATACGTTTAACTCTTACCATAGTTTTTCATGTGCATTATATGTAGCGCTTCCTAGTGGTAAACTCATGGCGTTGAATTGTTCATGTTTGTATAACCGTACTAAGACATCAGAGTTAATTTCTTATTGCAGGCTGTATATTCATAATAATTAATACGAATATTGAATACTTAAAATTGAATATAAAGAGCTAACATTATGTATCGATTGAACAGCGTGCTAAATAATGTTATCTCAGTTTTACGCAGAAATGAAAAACAAACATCTACATCAAAGTAAAACGTTGTTTATGGAATAGTATTATAATAAATCTTTTAACGAGAACTTAGCATTTAATATTCACCCATTAAAATAGATTGAAAATTCGATAAAACGTTCATTAAATTCAAAAAAATTATGCCCATTGCAAGTATGTTTCCCGGTGGGATTTGAGCAGGTAATTTATTTGACTATATACAGGGCGATGCAGCAAGCGTGTTATCTTAATTTAGTTTTCCTTTAATAATGCAGGATTTATTCAAATTTTAATTTTTGAAATTTTTGATTAACGTTATTAACTTTATTTTCAAATACTTCAATAATGATTATACAATATATATGACGTTAAGAAATAAAATCCTTATTAATTTTTCCTATACATTGTTAAGTGGGTGAGTTTTATTTAAATAAGTTGATGTTTCCAAACCTTTATTCAATTGAGTATTTTTTTATTATTTATTTATTTAATTTTCGATGATTACACAAGAGAATTAACATGGATTTTATAAGAGTTATGATTATTCTAATAAATAAATTATTAATATAAATATTTAATACTGGACTAATATATTTAACCGTGTAAAATTGTTTTGCAATCTGTAAGTGCTAGATCAATATTACATAATATTGTATTAAAATTTAGATTTAGATACATATCAAATTTTAAAAAATATAGTTCATCTGCTTAATTTACAGTCAAAAAGATAAGTTTTCATTTAAAATAGAAAAGAAACCAATGACTGCGCATTATGTAAGAAATACAATCAATTTTGTAACTGAAAATAATTTTAGTATAGGCACTTCAAAATTGTAATAAATTAATTATTAAATCTTAAACATGTTTCGTGATTCACTCTGTATATTATCATATTATATAATATGATAATAGTTTTTTATCTTTCAATATCATGAACGCTATGCGTGAAAATATTATTTTTTCTACGTTAAACTGGAAAAAGATACGAGAAAATCGATAATAATTAAAAACACGCGTTTTGGACGTTGTGAAAATCAATTTCTGTACGACCATCGGAATCGCACCGATTCGTACGGATATTAGAATGTACGATGTATACGGCGATCATTATACTACCGTCACTAGTTCAAACATTGTATACTATTATATTAGGTATTAAATTATTATATATAATATACATTACGCTGTATACTGTCCGTTGTACCTAATATACACGTTGTACAGATTTATAAATTTCGGATATAATATAAACTTCCACTCCTCCAACCGCTCACTTACAGATCGTTAAATCCACCGTTTGACATGTGCTCGGCTCGGTTGTACCTGCATATTATAGACGTATTATAAATGTATATATTTTACACATATAAATATAGAATATAATATATTATATTATACGTGTGCGTACGAACGTGCGTATTGTGTACTCGGAGCGTGCGCGAGTTCTATAAAATGACAAACCGTTAATAAGCACACTTGCGCACGCCCGCAATATACCAATACATAACACATAAATATGTATGTGTGTGTGTGTACCTACATGTGTCGTAATCGTAAAAATAATAAAAAAAAAAATCAAATGTATATAAACACATAGTATAATATATATAATGTCGTATCGTGTTTTGTACAAGCGAGACCGAGTCGGAGAGAAAAATATAATGTAATATACACCTATGTAGGCGATATATTTTGGGAATTATGTGATTCGTCCCGGTTGTCCAATTTCTCGTCTCTCCCGACAATAATAATAACAATATACAACAATACGTAATAACGTGTCCCCGCAGCTATATAGCTATGACGCCAAGGGCGCGAGTACACCGTTTTATGTAATACAATATTTTTTCGTTCGCTTATATATATATATATATATATATAATATAGGGTGTGTTATTTTGTGTTTAACCACTCGTTGTTATTCAGAATTTATAATTGAAATTAAATCAAAATAATTTGTTGAGTTATTGCATTCACATAACGCATACGATATAATATGTATACCGACTTAGTATTCTAAATCACAATAAAAATACTTACAGTTTATTTAATGATTTTAATGATAATATAATTAATACTAGTAGTCATATATATTATAAATATTTGATTTTCGGCTAGTGAACAGCCGACTAAAAGTAGGTACCTACCTAGGTTTTTTTCTGAATCTTGAAATTTTCAGAATAATGTCTAAATAATTCAATATTACATAATTGTAATTGGTACATGATTTATTATACGCACATACACTATGACCTTTCTACGATTTCGATTGATGCGTGTGACCGCAGAGTCATTATGTATCAGTAAGACATAATACTATCGTTTGCACATAATTGTTAACAGTAAAATAAACCTGAGAAATAAAATGACAGTAAAAAAAAAATAGTTCTTATCTCAAGAAAATTTCAAAAAAATTATGATTTCATTTATTTACTATATTGAACGTTTAACACGATAATCTTATAATAAATTTTTTATAATTGTCTTTGAAGTAGTGTTAATGGATGGCAATTTTTATCATGCTAACGTTCATTCAATTATGTTATTGTAATAATAAGAATAATTGTTGCATTCAGAGTATAATTAAATTCAATTTTATTTTAAACCATCCTCATTGTATATATTATAATGGTTAGAAAATATACATTTTATTCCAATAATTATGTAACAAAACAAATTAATAGCTGGCACGACAATCAACGAGTATTGAGACTTGAGTAACGCTAAATTCTATAATAATAAATTCTGACTGACTATTATAATTTATTATATTTTTATTTTCCATTTTATATTATACCAAATACTTACTACAAGTACAATATTATGCAATTTAATATATTTTAAATTTTGGTTTAAAATTTCAATCGCTATTATACAGAAAAATATTTTTGTATTTTTGTATTTTTTTTTTTTAATTTCTTTTTAATCAATAGTTTTAAAATGTTTCTTTTTGATTGCGTTAGTTATCAAAAAAAATAGTTAGAGAAACCTAAGAGTTCAAACTCTAGTCTCTAGATTTTAAAACAATAATTATTTTATGGTTATCTAACTGCCAGAATATGATAGGTGTAAGTTTAAAAGCAAAACGCATGGATTCATATGAATAACTGTTATAAATAGATACGAAAACTTTGGATAGGTATATTATAGATATATATTTTTAAACTAAACGTATTTTCTAAAAAAATTAGAGAAAATCAATACACAAAATACCAATTTTTCGTTCACAAGTAGCAATATAAATATTTACAATTGGAGTATAAGGTTTCTGGAGTTTCCCATAAAGTACGCTTAACCATCGTAAAATACGGTAACTATGCTAGCTCACAGTCAAGATCTCTGTCCACCAAATAGGGCTTCTCGTCAAAATTGTATGTGTATCTGTGTACCTAAACGCTTACTACTTAAGATCTATGTATACTGTATATATATAGTTTTTTGTTATATAGTTCATTTTATGACTAGCCTGGAAGGTCAGATAATATGTTATAGTTAATTTTGAGTTTCAATGATTTACGTAATATTTCTTTTTACGATTACGTACACTTATAGATCATATCTTAAGACTGGGATTCATGTTTTATTAAGCATTCATATTTTTATTAATTTTGAATAAAAAAACGTTAATTTGTTTCCCACTTTTCTTAATAGTTAATAAAAACTTTAAAGTTTTAAACTCCATGGGTTGTCTCTTGATTAAAAAAAAATATTTTATTAATCGAGTTTTTATTTAAAATATCGAGAATTTTCTATCGTAATGTAATAATAGTCCATCTATAAAAGCGTTGTTCCAGCGGTATTTGTAAATAGCGAATAGAGTTGAAACGTCTACGGTTATTTTTATTATTTATTTATTATTTTTTTTTAACCGGTTCACATTAATTTTGCCGACCGGACTTCCACAGTAGCTGCAAAGTAATAGCTATAGTGGTCGATAAATGTAGGTATTAAAAAATAGTCCGACGTAGTGACGACTGACGGCGCAATGGTACGCCAAGTAAAATTATAGAAAAAATACCAATAAAAAAGGCGACAACCGACCAGAAAGAGATGTGGAATCAAAAGAAGTATGACTGTAGAGAGAGAGAAAAAAACGAAACCGGTCTTATGGCGTTATTATAACTAGAGGGGACCGCGTATTGTTAAAGTCGTCTAATGAGATCAAACAATGCTGTGAACCTTGAGTGGTCTGAAAAGCTCAGAGCACATAACAATACGCGTAGATAAAAAAAAAAAACACAGGATAACAATCACACCTTTTGTGGTTAAATTGACTACACGTCCAAATCAATTTAACGAAAAATAAAAAAAAAAAACTAAAATAATAAAAACAAAACTTAATTTGATTTCTTTTTGAATAATATAATTTTCTATCACACTCAATGCATTATCGAAAATGACTTTTAAAATATCCGTGTCAATTTCCCATGATTACATTAACACAGTCGGTACGTCAATTTAGATAACAACGTATAAAATATTCGCTATTTCGTTTTAGAAATTATCGGTTTGAAGATAATACAAAATTACAAAATTGCTTAAGTTAAGCCGATCAAATGCCACTGAAATATTTCAACTATATGCATTTTAATGTGTTTTTCTCGGTTTCTGAAATAATAAAACCTTATTTTATCTATACAACGTTAATGTTATAATATTTTGAAAAAAATATTGATTTAAATACTTATGTTTTCATTGTTTCATCGAATATTTTTAATACCTACGTATGTTTCAAAGTTCTGAGTAAACAATATGAAAATACGCACTATAATAATATAGCTTATATTGAGTTATTTTAATCAATCTATCGAAAATGGTAATCTTTAATATACTTGACTAAAGTTATAATTGGTTGAGATTTTATAAAAAATGCCGTTGACCCCAAAGGCACATATAGCTTAACGTAAATATTAAAACCCTTGTGTGGCTAATTAACCTAATGATCTTTAATAAATTGCAATTGTTTTGTTTTTGTTCAGATTCTTCAGATAGCATAGTTATAATTATACATTAATATGCATATAGACATTGATGAGGTTACCGAAATATGGTTTCCTATAACGAGTTATAGGAACACATTACACGTCTTTATTTACATTGAACTTTGGACTGATTATAATTTAACTAACAAACAATAATGCCTACTTAATAATAATTACTGAGTTATGTAGAGCGAATGATGATGATTTGAACAACAGTTATAATTGAAATCTACTAAAAAGTCGATTGAAAAACTCCATCACATGTACAGCTGATAAACATTAAAAAAACATCAGTGATAATTCCAGATAAAGTTAGTGATGTACTACCTACTCATTTAATAAGCAGAAATAGTATAATAATTGAGTTTATTTTTAATTTGTTTTCTTTTTAGGTCATAGACTGTGTATTATCGCTTATTTTTTGATTTATTTAAATTTTAAATACACCCGCAAATATGAGTCATCTTGATTAGATTATATTGTTAATGTGCAAGGTAATTATAAACATAAATATATTGTTATGGCTGACCACGTACATTTTTAAATTGTATTATTATAAACAATTCAATAAATTGAAATCTGATTGACAGGCAACCTATTTTTGTGAAAAACTATACTTTGCATTAAATGTCTTATCACGAAAATAATTGAAACAAAAAATAAAAACTTATTTTTTCAAACAAATCGTCGAAATCAGGGTGATATCATAATGTATAATTAAAAATTTAATTAATACATTAAGTATTTAAAAATTTGTAAATTACACAACAATTATTTAAAATCAACTATAAAATGTTTATTTTAACCATCAAAAAATATTTTTAAGGTTTATAATTTTACCATATTGTATCTACGAATTGGATCGATTTTTCAACGAAGTATTATAATTTTTCAAAATTATCTTTTTTTAGATTAAATTCTAAAAATGTATACTAGCTATTCATGTTCTCTCACCAACTGTTGCTTGATGTACATATAAAATAAATGGATTCATAAGATAACGAAAAATATGTTAAAATATTGAATAAATTCGAATGATATTATGCATTTTTAAATTTAATTAATTTACTTATTTATATTTTATTTCACTTTAATCATAATTGTTAAATGTAAAAAATAAATTAAAAATAAATGTAAAATGAATACGTTGTAAAAGTATTGAATGAACATCGTTAATAAGTCCATTAAAATTATCTTATGCATAATAAATTGAATACACATTTTTAATTAATATTAAGTATAATTTTAAATTTTAAGATTCAACATATTCATAATATTTATAGTTTAAGTATTTTATTTTGAGTAAAAAAAAAGAAACTATACATTTAAGTTTTCTAAAATTCAAGATTATATATTAATTAACAGGACAATTTTTAAAAATAAATGTGTATAATATATTATAATACAGTTATAAGATGTACCTGTTTATAAATTTTATAATTAAAAAAAAAAAAAAACAATTTCACTATTTTATTGCATTGGTTTTTTTCAAGTAATGTAATAAGATTTTTCTAGCTTGAAATCGATAATTTATTTTAGTTAACTATCATACCGAAATTTTAATTAATATTTTTATTTTCTAAATACTCTCGGCACTAGGTATCGCTGCATGTTTTCACTGTTTAGATGGACAACTTTTCTTAGAAGTGTACCTCAAAAAGCCAGGTCGAACTTCAATGTTATTTTTAAGCCTACAATAATGATACCTAAGGGTATTTTACATTTAGTGATAAAATACTGCAATATGAATAGTTGTTTAAAATAAGAGTTTCTCAGGCCGCCGTACACACACTCTTACCTACGGGTTTTATTTATGAATCTTTTCAATTCAAGATTATATTATGCACGCAAAACGTCGTGACACCGTATTGTGATAGGTACCACGGATTTTTGACAGAAATATAGGTATACAAAAGTCGTGTGTAGATCGCCGGATGGAAGCAACGATTTTTAACCGTTCACGCGATACCATAAACAAGCATAAAAACGTACGGCCCAGTCAAAATGTCGTCATTATCTCGGAGTGAAACGAACCCTGCACGAGTCGGTGTCGCTGCGTTATCGAAATGTATCTATACGCGCGCATTGCCTGCTCACGACATGCATTATCGGTAAGTCATAATAAAAATAATCGCTTCTCCACAACGCGCGTTTATAACTCGTCGTGTTGGATGTTGTCATCACGTTTTCGACCAAAAAAAAAAAAAAACAATTTTTACGTAAACGCGACACGTACGGCGTACAAATAATGTCGAGGCAGTGCACGCAGCACATATTGTACTATATGTTACCTATTATTGTTATGACACGTGCATTGCTGAGTCTGATGGAGAATGTATTTTAATTTAGGTTGAATTGTTAAAAAAAAAAATAATAATAAACTATAGCAATATTATATTATATACCTACGCGTGTACGCGATTCACATATAAGATTATAAATGAGATGCTGTAGTTGTCTAAGCTCCATTGGCCCCGCCGAGTCGAGATCTCATGTGATATCAATACCTTTCGACAAAATCCACAGTCTCTCCGACATAAATAAAATAATCTTGTGGGTACTCGTATGAGATTGAAACAACAAATATTTAGTTGACATACCATGGCACCTAAAAACTATACTTTTATTACACGATGAAATGTAAAACTATTATTTTGACAAACTTGCTACAGTAATATATTTCACACCTTATATATTATATTATATTAAAAATTTCAAATCTAGCATTCTAGAATGCAAAAAAAAAAACACAAGACAAGTATAACATTTTTTAAAATGAATATTAAAATAACTTTTATAAAACACTGAACCTCAATCGACAAGTAGAAAATGTAGAATATATTATATGATTTAATATACATTTTTATTTTAGTGAATATCTGTAAGTGAATTTACTAATAACAATGGTGATTTTTTAAAATCATATCATAACAATATATTAATTTATTGCATTTATCAATTCAAATTCAGTGAATAATCAAAGAAAAGATCAATTACATAATCTTGAAAATCAAGTGGTTTAATTAAAAACATGGCGAGATATTAAAAATGTCTGTGTATTAATCATTAAACGTCATGCTATAGTAAGTAATAATATATAGAATTAATTTTACTTAGATATATTATATGAATTAATTAGATTTATAAACATATTTTTATTTTTTATTTATTCATAACTTAATACATAATAGGCATAATTTAAAATAATATTTAAATTCAGTACATTGTCAAATACAGTAAACGAGATTCTAAAGAATGGCTTTATAAAAACTTCTCCGGTAGCATGCATATATTATTATATTAAATAGCTATCACCTGAAATGTTGACATTTTCAAACATTATAAAGGTAAACCTCTCCTTATACAAAAATGAGTAATCTAAATCTAACATACTATATCATTTCAGATTAATAATATACTAATATTTATTCACGATACCAGCTAACCGAAAATGATTTATGTATTATATTATCAATACCGTAGCAGGTGCCTGTTAATTATTCACACGAGTTGCATTGTCTTTTCATTTTCTAAGCAGGATTTATAAGTTATAACGATAATTATTCATACATTTCGTAAGAACAGTTATCTACAATGCTTATACAGTTATATGCATAACCGTCGTATATAATTCATAACTCTTAAGCATTTTTAACAGTTTTTAAGTTATGAGCGGATTTCGACTCTCATTATCACTCCATATTTCACGGATTGAATTTAAGATTTTAGTCAAATTCAATTACAGTGCTTCTAAGTAAATGCATAGAATAATAATAATAGCTTTAATTTAATTGCGTTTGAATTACTCGTTGATGGCGATAGATGACTGAAGCGATGCAAGACGACATCATATTATTATTATCTGCATAACGTTATTCAATTAATTTTAATGTCATAATTATTACTATAATACTCGAAGGAATAATGTATAATGTATAATGTATGATATTGCAGTATATCTGTTACGGTGGTTATATCATGTGGAAATCTCTCAGAAAATCATATTCTTAATCTTGTACAGTAGTATACGGTTTTTTGTCTATATAGTTATTTGTCTTTAGCCTGTCGTAAGAGACGAGAGCTTGTAATCGTATAAATCAATTTAGACGCGAATGACGCGCTCCGTGGTTCTGGCGCAATTTGTCGATAATCTCAGTGCTAAGTCTCTTAAGTAAATAATAAATTAAACGGGGACCTGCAGTGATTTATCGACATGGAGTTGTAGCACAGTATATAGCAGTGGGTCTTATGGGGACTGGGCGAAAAATATAGTGTGCAATACTTGCCGCCACCGACGTTGCCACCACGATGAGCTAAAAAGATAAAAACCCGAAGGCGGATCCCCACTTACGGCTTGGTGTCGTATTTTACGAGTCTCCGCGGCGACCAACGGCAGAAGCAGCGGCAACAACACCGCTGTTGGGCGCGTTTATCGCGTCCGAGACCGAGACAGCTGGCGCTAAAAGGCGATTTATACACGACTTTTTAAAAGAGGTTTGACTTTTAATCAAGATCCTGCTCGTCCTTTCCGGTCTGAGCACGAGTGTGTGTGTACGAAAACCGTACGCGTCGCATTCTTTTTTTATCTTTCTCTATCACTCCCACTCTTTTTCTCTCTATCGCCGAACTTATATTCGACAGTGGTGCTACTGTTTTGTATATTATTACCGTCCGTCACCTGCGCTGAGTTCTCTATGTGTATAGGCTGAAGTTTTTTTGTTGCTGCGTCTGTGTGCTACGTGTATATATATATGTATATATATATGTCTGACTTACACACGACATGGTCGCCCAATCGAATTACTCAGTCGTGTGATTGAAAAAAATATTACCTCGCACTGAGAATAAATCAATCAATTAAATAACAATATTTTACTGATTCTTTGCAAATGAGATGATTTGGTCTGGGCCTCTTGTGGTGTATAACATACATAAATCAGTTGTAAGTTAAGCCTTGTATATGCAGAGGTTAAAGTAAAATGTGACGGAGTATGGGACTTGTTATATAGTCAACACTACATACATTTGGTAATTTATGATACACCACAGGAGAGGATGGCTTAAATTATAATATATTATTATACGCTTTCCTAATTTACACAATATTATCAAATTTCATAAAATATAAAAATCACAAAATACTATAAGTATTACTCTTTGACTTAATTGTGTTTTATTTTAGATACCTATAATTATGATTTTACAAACATGTTTTTAATAGATTAATTATTTAATGGGACGTTATTTTATTAAAAACGATTATAAATCTATAACATGATAAATGATAATAAATTTTGGTGTAGGGGTAATTACATGCTTATATGCAATGGCTATTATTTCACCAAAAAAACCAAACCGATAAAACCCCATAAAATACAAATATTATTTAAACCTGTGTAAGTGGATAAATCTGCGGGAAGTTTAATAAATAGCGTACTCATATAGGTATAATAATATTATATCATGGTGTTGGATTTTCGTGATGCGAGTACGTGACCGCGTTGTCGTCACACCATTAGGTACAGACTATACAGTGGATCAGCCAAGCGTTTATTTACGTTACATGTATAATCTACCTTTCTGTGCGTGTGGTTTTTTTTTTTTTACGAAATTCTAAGAAACAATAATTGATTTTACTGTCACGAACAAATTAGACGATAATATTAACAATAACGTCTGTTATGTTAATAATTCTCGAATGCTGCTGCAGCGGTGGCTCGCAGTCTTCCCCGTCGCTAAAAAATATCAGTTAATCTATTTTACATATTGTATAAGTACTCGTTTGAAGTGTACACGTTGTGTTTATTTGCATCAGTCGTTTAACAATTCAAAACCATCCAAATTAATGATTTTCATCACGCAATAGATATCGACTGCATGTAATGCTTGCACAATACAAGAGCAACTCTTTGATTAATACTATATATTTACCTCCATTATTCGTTCGTCTTTAGTTTGGGTTGTGGGCCTAGATAATATTATACCGATAAAATAATAATAAAATATTTACAATATTTTTATACTCAGCAGACGATTTACTAAACACTGTATTACATTTTTTTTTTTTTTTTTTAATCACAAAAAATTAACTTCAAATTAATAACAAGGGGTATGATCGTGTTTTGTACACTTTGTGCGGGTAAATGACAGGTTGAAACGTGATTAATAACAAAAAAGCTTTTCGGTGTATATTGTAAATAATTATTATTAACACATTTAAGTATATATAGGTACTAAATACGTGCATTTACAGTGGGTGGGGTTTTTGGCGTTTTGTGGACCGCAAACACCCCCAAAAACCTGTCTAAACAAACTTGTGGGGTACGTCGATAAATAAAACATTATTTACACCATATCGTGTTTCAGTAAAAAAAAAAAAAAACAAATGATCAGAAATCGATCATTTGTTGTTATATTATAATACCTACACGAATATAGTGTTTATATGGCCCGTATATAGGTTTTTGTTCATTTATTATTTTTCTATACTAATCTCGTACGGTATTCACGTTGGACTGACATCAACAGTGATATTTCAAATGATAAATTGTTGCTATTGAAATCATAATATAACACTTTGTATGAGTTAAGTACATATCTATGCATATAATGCATATATAATGATCATTATTAAATAGGTATATTTATATTTAATTTAATACATATTTTGTTATTGATAACTTTTTATCAATCTTTTTAACAAAAACAACATTTTTTGAGAATTTAAAAATTTAATTTAATTTTTGTGTACAGTATGTTGGGGAACTAATTTCTCTGAATTATTGTTAAGTCCCTAAATTTAAAATTTTGTATGATTATGATTAAATATTGAACATATTCTTTTATAATTTGTGTTTTATTGATTTAAGTTTCTTTATTTACATAATATACATATTAGGAGTATGTAAACTGTTGTGCATTCACTTGAGCTTAATCAATAAACTTATCTCACATTTCTGTAAATTAGTTTTGATATATTATAGCTATATATAATATCTGTCAAACGTATACAACGTAGTATTAGAGTAAAAATATATTAAAATTAATAAATATTCCCTCCTACACTCTACCTCAGTTTTAGTTTTTTATAATGTATTTCATAAATTATTCTTTTTTTGAGGTCTAATCAATATTTTGATTTTTATAAAAAAAATACTATTTTAATAATCAATAAATTATTCGAATTATTATTGATTATAATAAATAATTTTATGTTTTTTATGAATTTATTTTATTTTATTGCATTAGAAAAAATATAATGTATAATAAGTATACAATTATAAAATGAAAACTAGTGTTTATAGAGTAGTTATTAATTAGCATTTTAAAATTATAACCTAATGACTGATAAAAAATACAATAGATTCATATAGGTTTATTGCACTTTGGTAAACATAGAATATTATGATTTTATGAGTAATAAGCGCATTAGTGTTAATATCATTGTCATTAATAGTATGAGATATATTAGTAAATTACAACATAAATTATAGAGAATACAACGATAATATTTGTGGAAATTAAGTTTTTGCTGAAACTTGTAATGGATATGTTTTGTAATTTAAAAGTGTTAGTACCTGCAAAGTACAAATAAATAAAAATAAAATTTTTCTTAATAAATCTTACAAGAATTTAAATGATTATAAACTAATTATAAATCATTTAATTTAAATCTATTGAAAATATTTGAAAATATTCTTAACAATCAATCGGATAAATTAATTAATGTTTATTATGATTGGACTTTATTGTTTTAAGATTCTATTCTCTTGCTTAAAATAATGATATTCACCTTTATTTCGAAATTACAAGATGATTGTGTATTAATAAAATAATAAATAAATTGTACCTAATATGTGTAGTACAACATTTTTATAACGTTTTTGGTATTTTTGACTAAGTTGACATAATACTTTTTTTATGACGTAACCGTATCTTTTTAAACATAGTAAATAAATACTATCATATTATAAGGTACAATATTACAACAAATTTAACATGTTTACCAGGAACACTATAAATAATAAACTTAATATTAAAAACTTTATTTCTCGAAGACGAGAAAAAATACGTACATAAACAGATGCTTAGATTAAAGTTTCATACACCATTATTAACGTTTGGATACCCGAAAAACACGGTACAGGAGATATATTATATGAGTACCAACATATTTGGTAGAGAAACCGGAACGTACGAGAAAAACAAATTCTGTTGTTAAGATCAAATAAAAAAAAACATCTCAACACAAAACACACCACGTAGAAGCTAAACAATAATCACGATGATCGTAAAAAAAAATGTGATGAACGTGATCCGAGTTTATATGATGTATTTATCCTTAGGATATTATGTAGGTATAATATGATTCAACTGAAAAACAGTTGACATATTAAAGTTATTAATGTAACAACACGATGAGACCGATAAGATTTGATTTAATGTTAAAGATAAATATATTTCCAGAGTAGCTACGATGTACTTAATTTACAAAACGAACGTTGGGCAATTATTTAAAAATAATTTACATTGTAGTATGATGCAATGAGTTGAGATACAGTTGAAAAAAAAATTTTGATTTTACAAATCATTGTCATATTGAAAACTTCAAAACTATGTTTATTGTTACTACTAACCTTGTAAAGATTAAATAACCATAAACTTTAACATTTTGCAATACACGTAAACAAAAATATTATTGTTATACCTATTATTTAAGAACATTAATTTTGTCAACAAAATAAATTTAGTTTATTTTCTTAATAAGTTAATAAAAGCTAAAAGTAAAAATCATTTAAAGAACTTTTCGTAGGAGTACCGTATAATTTTCATTCATTTCCAAAATGTTTCATGTTACCTTTGAAAAATATATCTCTTCATTCTGTACCTATAGTCGAACTCTTCCAACTCATAAAATATCTAGCTCTTAAGAATTCTCTTGGAAATGTCTACAACAGTCTTACAACTTGTAGATGTTAGCATTCAATTGCTGTAATGAGTTTCAAAAATTTACATTTCAATTATATTTTAATTCCAATAAAACTTAAGTATTTGACGTTTGAGTGTATAATTATTCTGAATGTAAGGAGTATACAATATACAAAAATTCGCATGTACAAATCACTGAGTTATAGGTATATGTATATTAATATATTATGTCCGAAATATAGACATATATATTGGTTTAATTTTACAATTCTATGAGATAAAATTATACGCATATAACAGTTAGTTTTATCTTAAAATTAGTATTGAAAAGTTTAAATTAAATAACACGAAAACAATTTAAATTATATTTTATTTTATTGTGTTTTTTATAGCATTATAAACATTTTACGATAAATGCTTAATACCACTGTTTTTCATAAGGATGAAAAAATTAATCAATTATGTTAAGCAAGTGCAATATAGGAAAAAAAAAGTAATTAAAGTTTAGTTTTATCTTGTATGCCAATTAGTTATATTAAATCAATTATAAAAAAAGTATTTCATTATGAAATTTATTAAAAAGTACGTAAGCTCTGTAACTTAATTTTAACTTTTTAGCTCTGTTTTTTTAGTTTCTAGTGTTGATTGGTGAAGACTAACACTACACTGTAATGAATTCAATTTTCGTTTTGAATATATTTTAAATACGATAATTTCTATTTTTTTTTTTAAATTCCTATTACATGACAGTTTAGCTGAATCGATACATACAACGAACACACATTCATAACTGTATCATATAAGTTCTTTGTTGTTTTTATACAAGGGTTATAAGCGCCTGTGGCTGTTGGGAAGCAGTGAGAAAATAATATGACAAATGAGCGCCAGGATTCGTTCTTCAAACGTATAAAGAAGCCTTTAAAAGCTGCAATTGGGGTTTAAAATTTGTTTTCGGAATAATTCTCAACAAACTTATTTCCCCCTCGGGAAATAACGATTTCCATCACTTCGTTTGAAGAAACCTGAAACTAACGTATATTAGATATTTCGTGAGGATTAGTCAAATGAAAAATAAAATTTGATTTGGTTTTCATATAATATCGTTGATAGTTTTTTTTGTGTATATGTCGTAATAAGTGACAACTTATTATAAGCGAACGATTTAGTTGCATGACACTTTTGTCTGGTAAAATGTATTTTTACTAATATAATGGTAAGTACAACTTTATTATAATAGATTCAAATGGATTTTTTTTTACAGATTCAGCTATTGGATACATTAGGTAATCTTTGTTTTTTCTGCTACCATAAAAGTTTAGAAATTATTATAACAGTTATTTTTGAGTATAATGGGCATTTTGATGCATGAATCGATTTAATTGTAAAATAGATAATATAACTTTTTTTATTGCTAACAACATTTTTTTCATATATGCATAAGCACATAACATCTGGTGCTATAAATTTAATTTGTTTAGAATATGAATTTTAAATAATATATAATGTTTTCATCATATGAAAGCATAATATTTTTGTGAGTATAAAATATTTATTTATTATTTTAAATTAGGTGATTATTGTCATTTCTTCCACCATCGTCGGTGGTCGGTCTTTATTCAACTGAATTTTTCGATCACGAAGTGCCACCGGCAGCGTAAAACACAGGCTTCAGAACGGTGTAACTATAGTGTAGTAATAATTATAAATATAATATTATTATTAAACTTAAAACTCATTCGTATATATTATCGATCTTGTTCAACCTTATACCATATAATATGCATGCGTGCGTGAAATTTAGGGACTTGTCCTATATTAAAATACGAGCTCAGATATATTATAGATATAGGCTTACATTAATACCTATAAATTAAATATTTGTGTAGTATATTATATTATATTTTATATTGTAATCGGGAGTTATTGAGCTAATTAATTATAAAAGTAAAAGTGATTTTAATTTTTTAACCAGATAAGTTTAATTTTATTTCTTTATTGACTCAACTTAAAGTTTTATATATCTTGGCTTCAATCATCTGTGAATCGACTCTCAGTTAAAGCGTTTAATTTATAAGTTTTATTTTCGTATTTACCTGTTTCGATACTTTTCATTAATTTCTTCAAAAATGCAATCGACCTATACAAACGTTTAAGTAGTTTTATATTTATTATTTTAAAACAGAATAGTGTTAAAACAATTGAACAACAGTAAAGCACAGATGGCTGTGTCGCTATAATAATATCATCATTCGACGTCGTCTGTCGTTCCGACTAGTGTCAATATTGATGCCAACACACTGGTCAGAGTCATTTTTGAAACAACACGGCACACCTATATTCCTATATATTTTATAAATATACAAATAACAATTATAGTATCGTGTAAAACCACATATCTTAATGACCAAAACACTGACACGTCTCGTTTTCTTATTGTGATATACGCGTTTAACGGTCCTTACAATATTCAACGCGCCCACCGTATGTCACAGAGTTTTTACATAATATTATTTTTATTATTATTTTCGGAACACCAGATTTTCATACGCACGTATTTGCTGCACGAGTAGAACGTCGTCCTGTTAAAATTTTATATTATATCACACCGTATTCGAACAGAGTATTTTTTACCCTTTTATACATTTTTTTTTTTTTATATTTCCCTTTTTTTCCCCCATCTTGTACGATGACGTATCGCAATCTAATTTCCAACAACTCGTTGGCGAGCTACGCACCCATTTCAAAATCCCGGCACATATACAGAATAAGGGACCTCGAAATTGAGGAGATAAAAGAACGATTTCGTTGCCTCTTCTGACACTATCCTCGCGACAGCATTCACCCCGATATTAAATTATTACTATATATATATAGTAATACACTACTGTATATAGTTTGTAAATCGCTTGTTTGAAATTGGATTTTGATACTTTTTCAAAATAATCAACTTCCGTAAACTGCAGATCTTCCCATCGCGTAATATCAAAAGTCATACTATTTTATTTTATATTATAATCAGTAGTGTATTGATTTTCAAACTTTAAATCATAGACCAATTCATAAAATTTGAATACGTGGTACATCATAGGGATGTGAATGTATTGAAACGATTTCCTTTCAGATTTTATCATTTACCAAGTTCAGCACATTTATTTACTTATATAAATATGATGGTATACGTATAAATATTTTATCAGTTCAACATAATCATATCATCCTGTTTGTTTTTTTTTTTTTAAATTACATTTAAAATAAATTATGACAGAATTGGATTTATACAACAATTACATGCATCAATGTATTTTTTTTTTTTTAGTGCCATTTAAGTAAAAATTTAATTATTATCTAAGTAATTTCAAAAGTAAAAAATAAATGAGATAAGAGAAAGTTGTTTGCGAACTTTATGAGATAATATCCTGTATTTTATGTTTATTTTGTAATAATCATGCAGATTATTGTACCTATATTATATTTGTTCCTCTACGTATACAGTAATGTTACTATCAAATTAGTCGGTAATACTTAATGAATATAAACTATAAATTATAGTTTTATGGTATTAATTGTAATATAAATAATTAAATGTCAAACTTCTGTTTTATTTTTTTTTTAATAATTATACTTAAGTCTTGGGAATTTATCGATTTATATAACGTGCAAATCAACAATTATATCAAGGAAGACTAAACGTTTAACTATACGCTATTTTTAGAATTTTATACTCAATGTCAGCCGGTAACTGTAATAACAAAACGTACCTAATTTATACTTTGTTTTTCATATATGGCGTAATTGGTAGACACTATATAGACTTTATTGAAATCGTTCATGAAAAACAAATGCTACTTTGTGAAAACTATAAACGTGCTTCCTAGAACATAAATCTAAGATATATGTTATATTGATTCAAAGCATCTAATTGATAATACAGTTTGACAAGTCGTATAGCTCTTTACAATACTATATAAATCAACGAAACTGAAAGTAGTAATAAATCATTATTATTTTGTACATGATTAGCAACAGGCTAGATTCGTTTGGCAATAAATAAATAATAAAAAAAAAATCATTATTAAATATTGATAATTATTAGATTTCAATCGTAAATGTTTTTATAGAAACCATATTTTATTGGTATTTTATGTTATTGTGAAGTACGACATTGGTAATAAAAAATTAATTTAAGTATATACATATGTATTATTGACATCAAACCTTTATTTCGAGATTGTTTGGATTCAGACGTTTTGTGCAGTGGTCGTATGTGTATTACAAAAGTAATACTAATATCACAGCGAGCAAGACGTTTAGACGTAGCATAATAATAATATTTACATATGACAGCAGGTAATAGCTATACCAGCAGTATTTACATGTGCCTTACCTTGTAAGTACCGAACTATGATATTATAATATATGCGCTCAACAGTCAACAACTTTTGATTCAACCAAGTGCTTTAAAAAACAAGAAAGCTCCAGCAACGAATGTGATGGAAAAACACTAAATGTATGTTCGCATTAAGCTATAAGACAACAATTCGACTTATCCAAATATGTATAACATATACAGTATATGATATTATTTAAATAGCGTTTCGAGTTTATTGTGTGCTTCTACAGTATCATTACAGTGTAGGACAGTGGTGTATGTTGGAGTAACGTTTCGTACCAAAGTATACTATTATAATATAGTGACAATAAACATATTACAATAAATCGAATTAAATAACGTTACTTTGATACTCATAAGTGCTTTACATCGTATTATTATGTCATGATGGTTTCTGTTTTATTAATTATTAATAATATTACGATTTATTTTTTTAGTTTCGTATTTTCACAGCTCAAACCAATGTATCCATAATCATTATTGGCATAATTTCGATACATTTTAAATGAAAAAAATTAAATAAAATGTTGTTGACGACAACCAAATTATACTCCATTAATTATTTACGAAAAACTGTTGTCCTTCTGCCATGATGCTTCACTCTGTAATTTAATGTCTGTTCAAAATAAACGTTAAATTAATAAATTATTAATAATAAAGTAAAATAAATAAATAATTCAAATTAAGAAAGAACTATAAATACACTAACTATAATTTATGGATTTTCGAAGTCGTGTGTGTGTGGTATGTCACCTCATGTAAGAAAAATCTACTGAACAGCGTCTCAACTAACCCCTAACCTATACCTAACCCCTATACGGCTATACGTCCTAGACAGTGTTGTCACGAAACTTAAACAATTTCAGATCGTGCTAGTATGGGATCGGTCAAAAATTACTACTCATGCGTTTGTTTAATCATTTAACGACAATAAAAATAATCAATAATGTATACACGGTCATAATGCATTAAGTACAATACTTATTAATAAGGCCATATCGATATCATATTATATTTAAAAAACTGTATAATGAAATCGTATGGCATGGAATGAAAAGCAAAAGGGAAAAGTGATATAGAAATGTATAGTTTGCCAGATGGTGGAGGTATTTACAAAATAATTTTTATCATGATGCCAAGACCGCCGCGGTTGCCTTTGGGCGTATAAATAATATATATGAAATACGATCGTGCGCGTAATACATCACGTGGAGTCGTTCGTTTCACGAAACTAGCAGAGTCTGGAAATTAAGAAAACGTCACTTTTCGAACAGGCATTCGCGTAATTGGTTCCCCGCAGACCTCTTTAAGGGTCGTTTCCGGAATTAAACCGGGTGGATTTAAATGGAAACAGACACTCCTCTCCATGTTATTTACGATTATTACATGGCTGAATACTAAGAGGTATATATCGGTGACGGTGAGTTGCAGTGTAGTGGTGGTGGCGGCGACGGCGGTGTTGGTAGCAGAGTGGTAGTGGCAGTGGTGGCAGAAGTTGGTGGCGGGTGGAAGGTAAAGTAGACGAGGGACGTACATGTGTTGTTTACTGCCAAAGCGGTCGACCGGGTCCAGGGTTTAGGGTGCTGACATTTTACAGTTTCCTCGAGTGGACGATCGTAGCGGTAGTATAAAGGATCAACATCCGGACGATGACGGCGACGACAAGAGAAACGGACTGGGTCTTTTCAATGGTAAATCGTTTCGATTTTCCAGTTCTTGTGTTCGCCAAAGTCTCGCACGAATTTTACCTCACTCGAAAACAATTTTCCGCTATGGCATAATAAAATATCGTGTAAAGAACCACCCGCATACAACATAACGTAGTGGGCTATAGTCAGAATGGTCACTTACATAAGTACAATACACATATAATATGTATATAGCTATTATACAGTCAATTTAGACTAATTATAATATTATTAATGTCGTTAAAAATTTAATTACATAACCGGATAATAAAATACAATTCAATCTTAATATAATATACTATAAACTATTAACAAATTAGTATGTTTATAATGAATAAAATTAAATTAAAGAAAAAAAACAAGAAAACATTTCTTGCTTATGATTTTACAATTTTTAATTGAAACTCGAGTACATTTTCAGAATACTGAACTTGAAATACAAATAATCTTAAAAGAGTATAGAGAATTACTTATGTCCATAAACTTACACTTTATAAATCACAGGCGTTTCAAAAAAAAATAAAAATAGATAAATAAAATATATAACATAACATTAAGATCAATCAATGAAATATTTGACAATAGGTAACTGTCTGTAATTTAATAATATGCATTTAATTTATAAACTTGTCTACGAGATATTACTATATACATATTTTGTATTTAACATTATAATATAATATATATATATATATATATGTATTACACATCTTAACAAGCATTAACTTAATTTAGCTATGCTAGTAAAAAAAATAATAATAAAAAAAAATGTAAGATGTATATTATTTAAATATTGTATTGCATACCTACTTCGTAATATATTATTCCCACTGGAAAATACAAATACAATGGTGAATTTGATGTAATATTACGTTGGAAAAATTTATCACACTCATATTTCATTAAAAAAACATGTTCAAAAATTTTCATGTACTTTTCATAGAAGTAAGTAAAAACAACGAAGGAATTTTTATATAAATATAACACTCAAAGATAATATTATATTTACTTGTACATATTAATTTTAGTAGATGTATTTAAAATACATTTGTATTATTTGATGAAAAATGTAAAACAGTTGAAAATATTTAGTTGTGGTATTATACGAATAAAAAACCATTAAGCCATACACGTCATATACTATATAAATAATATATTAATATATAAATAAAAACTGAGTACTAATAAAAATATCAATAGGTAATCTAACAATCACTGTGTACATGTGTTTACATGTATTTCCTATTTTTTTCCCGCAATGCATGTTAAAAAGGTACCTATATTAAAAATGCATATAATGTAAAATAACGAAGATAATGTAAGAAAACTTTTAAATAAAACTAAACAAACATAATATGAATAAAATAATAAATACACAGTATTTAAAAAAATGTTTTTATTTTGCTGTTTCACATTCACATAATATGTAATATACACAGAAAAACTGTTTATACACTATCATAGAAATTAAAATCATAAAATATTTTTGTCGTTTTTCATTTAAATAAGTAGGACGTAAATGTGTACACTGAGTTATACTATTATATTATAATATTATTTTAATGTATTACTTAATAATAAATATTAGTATTATCGGATGCAATTTAACATACTATTAATACAACGCTATTATAAAGCAATCATTATTACAGTTTTCTACGTAAATTTAATTTATAAAATATATCGAATTTATTGATTGTTATAATAATTAAGTTAAGTTTTTTTTTTTTTTTAACAGTATATATAATTATCTAATTAAAAATCACCGTATTATTGATATATAATTTCAATTAAACGTGTTTATAAATCTAAAACAGTTAAAAATATATTTTCTGTTTTGATAATATTACCACGAAATTCATTATTAGAATAGTCAGATTTAAATTTTATTGACATAAAAGAATCACTTTAAAAATGTACTATTTGCATTAGGGCATGTACAACTATGTTGTTAACATACGATTTATATGTACCTTTATGTAGACATAATGTGTATAATAAAAAAAAAAATACACAATATTCGTCTAACATATTGTATGCGTTATTAAGTTAACACATTAAATACATCCAGTAAGTTTATTAAGCTTAAGCTCTTGTAATATTAATTATTTTAAACGTTTTGAAACGAAAAAAAAAACTATCAAAACGAATACGAGCGCAGTATATGTGTGTGAGACTTAAGTTTTCCGATACGTGTAATATAAATTACACGACAAACTCAAAATTTAGTTGCTCAATCGTTGTAATTATTATTGACAAAATGCTTAAGTGCGGGTCGGTCGTTTTCAATCTGTGCGCTCGTCTCTATTATATCGTTACGCGAGTCTTGTCCTCGTGGTATTTACTCGAGCTGTCGAGCGAGAAGCACAAAGTTCCATAAGTTTCAATGTTTTTTTAATCGAAATCCGTTCAGACGCATACGACGAATATCACGTCGGATCCAATAAACTCAACTTGCGGTATTGAACCAATATCACGCATACTGTTATATTGACGTTCTTCGTGGTATATCTGTATAGTAAACGCGTATAATAATATAATATAGTGTCACACATAAACACACACACACACACATACATATATATATATATATAGTTATAATGGCTTGCAACATAAACCACATATTATTATTAAAAGTTTACTATATACTATATAGCACACTAATGGATATAATATATAGGTAGTGACGTAGATGTACACGACTTGGTTCAAACGGAACGTCTGATAATATTATATTGTATTATATGACTTACATAGAGGTGCGTATACGCTCGACAGTCGACACATATATGATATATAATATTACTGTTATGACTATAATACGCGCCGCTTCGTCGTCGTTGGCATGCTTTGAACTAACGAAATATAATGATATACGACTACGGTTCTCTAACACCCGCTACGGAATATTATACGTTTGTCCCGAGCCGTGAATTATGCCGGCCGCCGTATTTTTTGTGTACAAAATATATGTGGTATCATATTTTAGTGTTTTTTTTTCTTTTCTAACTCTTGTAGGTACTTGCATCGTGTAGGTACGCGAGTCGTCGACGTCGAGACCACATTAACCACACAACCGTTCGAGAATACCCACCCGTAGTGTTGGGTTTGACTACGGCGCGTTGGGTGCGGTGTAGTTTATGAATGGAAAAAACGAAAAAGAAAATATAATAAAAATTTCTGAGGCCTATTGCCTATACTATACTATATATAATATATGTGATATATATATATATATTATAGTACACACGCATATACAAGCACACAATATAATAATAATAATAATAATAATAATAATAATTCTGAATAAGTACTTATACAGGAAACAGGTGGTACAGGTGGTACGCAGGCATGCGTGGAGCTCGTGAAAGATGTCTGTTCAACGTTGATGTACATATTATATTATAATGTTATGTATATACACGTTTTTCTTTTATCATTATTGTTATATATTATATTATCACCGTCGTGTATTCTTTCCGTGGTGCGCGAGCGGGTGTTTGTGGATGTGGATGTGTCTCGGTATCCGAATTCCTCGAAGCCGGACGGTAAAACGAACCTGTTAATAATAAAATATATCGGATATCAGAGGAGCCCTCAGCTGTGATGATCTCCCCGTAGGATACTATCGATGAATGAAATCGTTCTGATATTTTTTTTTTTTTTTTGATATTTATGCGCGACGGTGTTGTGCTCGAATAATATTATATTATGTACAGCGCTGCATACCCCATTCGCATGCCATAATTGTATAATAATATATTATTCTTATCACAGCTGTAATCCACCACTGTAATACCAAACATATTATTATTATTATTAACAGATTTATGTGGTCGGTACTCGGTACCCGTCTCGCTGTCGAGAGATAAATAACAAATTGGCAATCACTTATGGTAATATTGATGTGATTATGTGATTATTACTACCAAACTGACGAAAACATCAAAATCATACTATACAATTGAGTTTTTGAGATTTACATTAAACGAGTATAAAGTTGGTACATAATAAAACATAACGTTAAAAAAAAACCGTTGATCTCTTTATATGTAACTATTAAAAGTTATTTTAAAATTGAAATATCTAATACTATTATATAATATTTATTATTATTAATAAATATTACTCAATAAATTTGTATATATATATATCAATTATTTAAGTTTAATACTCAATTTAATAAATGTATTATGTATTCAAGATTATACAATTAATCCAAAATGTAGTTACATTTTGAGTAAAATTGTCATTTATCTTATGTTGAATAGGTACTTAATAAATTAAATTCAAAGTATATTTAAGTTCAATGTTATAAATAATATATTAAGCTGGTATGAATTGTAATATATATAATACAATGTATAACGTGTATATTGAATGGTATTGATTCAATCTCAATGTACTGTCCAAACAAAAGTTAATTTATTTTTTATTACAGTGAGTAGTTTTTATAATAATTATTCGTTGAATAATTTATTTCTTATTTTCAAGAACAAATTTATTTATTTAGTGACAGACTTGAGACAATTTATTGATAAGACAGTGATAAATTATGATGTTTTGGACGATTATTATGCTGTATAAAATATTGATTAAATTCATATTTCGTATTCTCAATCAGTTCCCTAATAAATATTTAATTACAATTATAAAGAATACAAAATAATAACATTGTAAATATTATATTTATGTGCTAGTTGCCTAATTTCAAATCAATTAAAAAAAAAATAAAAATAATAATGTATTTAATTATACCTTGAAGGTATTTTGTTGAAAACTCATAATTTAAACAGTGATTTAATTTAGTATTAAAAAATATAATATTTATTATTAATTGCATGTTATAATATTACATCAGAAATCTATTGAAATAATTATTAATTAATTATAATATTTTATTCGTATTTCAAGGTTTTTATAATATAATTCTAATTTTAATAATTCATAGCCGAGTAATATAAACGCATAATAATATTACCTACTTTATACTAACACATAAAATGTATTACGTTTTGAATATAAACATACATAGTAAATATAAATATTATGAAAGCCGACAAACTTTATGCATTACTTATCAATAAAACAAGATTAATTTCCTTGATATTCAAAATATATACAAACATAAAATACCCATTTGTAGTGTAATTTGCTTCATCCCATTCCGGGCCATAATATTTGTTTGATTGAAATATTAAACATACATAGTATGATGATTAAGAACTCACATTTATTAAATTATCAAAAACCAAATATGATTTTGAATTCAGTAATGCTTCTGTAATATGCTTTAGATTTAATTTAATTATGTATTTCTAATCTTCGTTATAAAATTATTGTAAAATAATATAAACATTTTTATTGTTTTAATTATTTTATCATTGTGTTTTTACTTCAAATTACGTATCATACCAAACTTATAGTTATTATTTTTCATTGTGTGTCTTTATATAAATTGATTTTAGTGTTGATTAATTTCTTAAAACACACGAGAGGTTATTTTGAATATTAAAGTTGCTCAAAGTAACAAGTCGACCAAAAGACTTTGATCTACATTATATATTGGAACGATTTTGGTTATTCATTCATTGTCAAGGTCATGGCCATGGAATTGGATCGTTAAAAAAATAATATACCATGCCCACGGCCCCTATTATTATAACCATCATAGACACCTAACGAATGATTATTTCTATGTTTAAAATAACAATAAACCTTTTTTTTTTATTTAAATTTTAATAATATTTCATTTTAGATAAAAAAAAATATCATACAATGACTATAAAAACATGCATAAGGTAAACTATTTAAGTCATTATTCAACTTATTATTTAGAATAATTTAAAAAAATTAATAATTAACTATTTGAAACGATTCAGTTACAATTTTTACATAGTACAATGTACTTAATTCAATATTAAAAAATAATATATATTATTATACTTAACAGTTGTTTTTCTTTTTTGAATAAAAAAAAAAACAATAATCGTACATTTTTAATTTCAAATTTTTCAACTGATATTTTTTGATATAAATTAAAACACGTACTTAATTAATAAAAAATTTTTTATACATATATATATATCGGTAAACCAATATATTTGTGGTAGTGGAAACATTTAAATTCTCTAATTAAAACTTTAAATACTTATTTAATAAGTAATAACTATAAAAATAGAAAAAAAAATTAATTGATATGATATTCATGTAAAAAAAAAAGTCTAAGATAAAAGTTTATTATAGATAAACATCATAATAAGCTTATATGGTAATTGTCAGTTGACTATGTTTTAATATAAAGATCAATAATAAAAAATAAAATAATAATCAATGTCATTATAAATAAAATACTGTAAATTGAAATTATTTGAAGCATTAGCACTTTTAAAATTTATTAAAATATTTACTTTAGTCATTAGCACACATTACATTACAATTTGAATATTTCAAGCTTTTAACACAGTGGCACATGATTTATGTTATGCTGTAAGCATGCAATATCAATTAGGTTTTCTAAGTACTGTAATTATTATAACTGTACAAACAGTATAATATAGATTCTGTAATATTATTTTAAAAATAATTATACTTTTTCGTACATTTTTAAAATGTAATAATTATTTTACTTTTTGTAGTATATCACGTCATTTATATTATAGACTATAGGCTATAGAATAATATTTTATTTTGTAAAAAAATCCACTTCAAAACACTTTACTTATTTTCTATTTGTCTCTTTAAAATGTTTTAAGAAATCTCCTTTATCGTATAAATAGTAGTAAGTTTCACATTATTGAATGTAATCTAAGTATACTTAAAAGCTAAGTTTTTACCATTAGATAAATTATTTTATAATTTATGGTTTTATTATAGAATACTGATTGCTATAAATTGATACCCACCGAATGCTCTTTAAACTTTAATCATGTTTTTCTATAGTTAAAAGTATAAGCTATACAAATGTATTATGAAGTAAGAAGTTATGTATTTAAAAATTAAGATGTTTTTAAGTTTTTGTAATAAGACCATATTATTCTTTTTTCTGTTCACCAACAATTTTTTATATAAATAATTTTCATAACAAAATAATAATAATAATAGTACATAGGTACCCAATAATAATATCTTATTATTTACCATTGATTTAAAATTAATAAAATTAAGAACAATACTAAGTATATATAATAATAACAGTAGCTTAAGAATGTACATATTTTTTTTCATATTAAGTTTTTAAGGATGTTATAAGTTATAATTGAAGATATATATTTACATAAGAATGTAGACAGTGTAATATGATTTAAACAAATTTGAAAAAATATTTTAATTAAATTAAATTAAATTCATATTGACAATTATTATCTATTATTCTAAAAACGATTAATTTTTCTTAGTAAGATTTATTATTTCATTGTATGTGTATTTATTTAAAAATATGTACACATATTTGCATACTTAATTAGAAGTCTTTTAACATAATTGAATGATTTATTGTTAAATCAGCCCAACTTTTTTGAAAAATAAATTGTTTAAGCAAAAATATCTTGTTTGAAGTGTGATATTGATACATTGAATAATATATTTTGTATTCTTATGAGATTAATTTGAGATTTGAAAACTTGTTATAAGAAGATTTATCTATGTATTAAAATGTAATATTATTAGCTCATTTTATTTCAAATTATAATATTTTGTCAAGTCAACATGATTTATGTTACGTAATTTGTGATAACACTCGTTACGATAATATAATATTATAATAATTATATAAATTAGATAGGCGAGATCATCATAATTTAATTGTATAATCAAGTCAAATGATAGTTTAATCCTTAAGGATGAACATCAACAGAATCATTAAAATATCTAGCAATAAAAATAAAGTTCACATAAGTTTTAATTATTCTATAACATAATGTATCATATCATGTTATTCTATATAGTATATATCATGCATAGTATATAAATATTGATAAAAAATTATTTCTTTAAATTTTTAATTTTTATTTGAGTAGTTGTATCCTTTTTTTTCTAAGATGTTAATGTTGTACTGCAGCACTACCCCTTTATATAAAACACTACTGTAATATAATACGGCAGTGGTGGCTAGGGGGTAAGGGACAAGAGTTTTCATTTTATGGCGTCAATTTATAACTACAGCATAGGTCCCTGACGGACGGGACTCATAGTGGTGTAGGGTTTACGAGCGGGTTCGAGAATTCTATAGTCGACCACCGCCGCTCGCAACGGCCTTAATATAACTGCTCTATATATAATATGCGTGTGCGTGTGCGTGTGTGTGTGTGTGTGTGTGTGAGTGTGTATGTGTGTCGGCCACGACTAAGGACTGCGTTTATTCGGGGCCTTTGGAGGGTTTGAAATGCTGCAGATACAGTAGCGATGTAGCGTGTGAATGAGCAGAGGAGGACTACTTCCGGTGCATTCATTGCGTCCGGTACGTTTCGACTTTTCAAACTCGAATGATTGCAGTTCGCTCTCAAAACATTTTTTTTGCAAAACTTGCAAACTCGCGTTTTTGGTTTTTCTCGGTATTGCCGTATATCGTATATTGTGTTGTTTAAAGAACCCACTGCCCATAATTGCAACATGTATTACCTATATAGATACTAAAATATATTATAACATCATTACGTGAGCTATCAATCTGAAGTGTATATTATACAAATCGATTATAAGTACTATACATAATCCGTGTCTGGCAAGATGATTTAATAATAACAATGGAATATTAAGAACATTATCGACAGCAAATGGATGACTATTGGTGGTTTGATATATACGGTTTTCGCGCAGAAACTTTTTCAGTAGGTACAAGTAACGTCTTAGTTATTTCTTTTTTTCCACAACAAAAAGATACACGTATGTTAAGTTTAAACAGTCAAAATCAGTACGACAATGGCGCAATTTACATCAAGTTAAAATGTTTTCGAGCATTCAATAACTGTCTTTAAACGCTATAAATATTATTTGTTTTGAAAAATAACTATTATCTGAGCCAAATCTACAGTCATTAATATTAAAGCATACGTACAATGTTATTTTAATTAGTCAGTTTTTATTTTTTTAAGTATATTGCGCACGTGTAATTTGGTCATAGCATTAAACTTATTTAAATATAATATATACTCGTATATGTATAAACTATACACATTAAACACATAAATATTTATATATTTACCTAAATGATATATTATACTAATTTATAAGCACCTGGTTTGTTGTAATTGTTATATTATACAAAAATGATGTACATTCATATAAATAATTAGGAAAAGCTAAAAGGTTGAATTACTACAAATAAATATAGGCATGTGATGCAATAGGTTACTACTTATTAATGGTATAATTTCATGCAATATCACAACATATCGAAAATATTATACATAGATGTATATTTATTAGAAGCGGTAGCAATATTATTTTCAAAATAAAATTTGTTTAACTTTGACTATAATACCTATGTATACATGATATTAATATTTACCAACATAAAATGGTCACATATATTTATAAGTACCTACTATTAATACATATATATATGTATAATATAGCCTTAAAGAATATATATTGTAATACATCTCTTAGTTTATATTTAGATGCACATAATATTACGTAGGTATACCATTTACGTTATTATTAAGTACATATTATTATTTCGAAATATTTGTCTCGGAATTTGGAAGGTATAGGTATTAGTTTTATGACTTTAGTATACCATCTGCAATATTTGTTCCCGGTGTATATTACAGTTATAATAACATACGACTACAAGCATTCGTTTAAGCTGTGTGTCATTGTTTTAACAACCTTCTATGGGTGAAAAATCGTTATAAACGCACTTTTACAAGTTTTTTGATAAACAAAAATGTGCTTTTATTGTTTTTTAAAAGCATTGGCGCCACAAAACATAAGGCCCAATTTATTCCCCAAAGCAACTTACAATGTTTGACTAATCATTTTATAACCGACCCCTATTACTATTACTTGAAACCGAAATGCGGTACTTTAGACATTAAAAACTAAACACTCATATAGCATTCACTGAAATTATGTTTGTATTTGTTTTGTGGAATAAAATACCGGAGGTTATTAGTTATAACCTTTTATTGCTAAATAAATATTTTTTTACCGAATTGTTTTGTCTCTGTTCCTATTAGGTACAGAGTTATATAAACAATAAAAACACTGAAGAGTTTCAATACTATCATAATATAAGTTAAAAACATTGCTTTTCCTTTTTTAATTAGAATTAGTTTGTTAAAATATTATTATATCACGGAAATATTTGGTATCAAAATAAGTAAATAAACACATTTGGTAAAGTTTTTTGAGTACAGTGTACAGTAGGTATAGTTTTATTTTTCTAAAATTAAAAATACAATATCTACAATACATATCTATATTATTTCATTTTAGTTCACTTCAATACAACTTTAGATCGAAACGTATTTTAGGTTTTGGCGACTACTGTGTTGCTATATATTTAAATCGATTAATAAAAATAACATGTCAAATTTTTGAAATACCGTGAAAGGTTATGTTAAAAAAAATCATGAATTATTGTAAAACAAAATATGTATATAAAACATAAGTGTTTTACTGTGACGTGTAAAGAAACAGTAGGCAACATGGCGTTCGACGGTATTTCGATGAAACCGGATCTTTGTAACAACGCAGACGAATGTATAACGATGAAAATCCAGACTTCATAATAAGGGTTGTCTGGAACCTAAATGGTGGTGGGGTACCGGTGGTGGTGGATACAGTGAAACAATTTTGTCTGTAAGCTCTGGTGCGTAACACTATAAACATAATAATTCGTGTGGTAAATATTAGGTATTATATACGTCTATCGTTGATTGCCGAGTCTATCCGACGGATTTCGGATAGCGTTGGTGTCTGTAGGGAACCGACAAGGCAATATTGCCTAAATATAAATCTTATTTTTAAAACGGTCTCTCTATACTCAGCAAACCACGGGTCTTACGGGCGTTTCTCGAGTCACTTACGAGATTTAACAACAGGTTCGTTTCGATCGCGCAAAACTCGACTTGTCGAATCTCGCAAGTCGGTTTAAATGACGAGTTATGAATAATGTGATAATGATATCATAACACGAACAGTTATTATAATATTATATCGTATATAGTTATAATAGAACAGTGTGGTAACTTCTAAAATGGAAATGTATAAAATGAAATAATAATCGTAATGAATTTTGAAGTTTATGAGTTATTTTGGTGCTAAGCTGAAACTATATCACATAGAATTATACATTTTAGAACAGAAACTCGTTCTAAAATGGAAATATATTATAATGAAATAATAACCTAACTTGCCGGTGCGGGACATGACCCGGTTCGGTCCGGCAAGACCCGGTTCGGTCCGGTATGAGCCGGTGCGGTCCGGCATGGCCCGGTTCGGTCCAGCATATTCCGGTACGGTCAGTATTTTTGATCCTAAGCTAAATTTGATTCTTAAGAATGGTATTTTTTTTTAAGGAAAATCGTTCTAAAATGGGAATATATTATAATGAAGTAATAACCGTAATGCATTTTGAGGTATACGAATTATTTTGGTGCTAAGCTGAAAATAAATCCCATAAAATTATACATTTTAGAACAGAAACTCGTTCTAAATGATAAGTCACATGGGTTCAGGTTCGCGCACTTACTCGCGTCATGCTTGAGATAACACGAGCACACGACATCGCGTGTACTCTTGGCTATCATATTTTTATTATATTATGTGCACGTCCGTAATATTATTGTAATAGTTTCATTATAGCACGATAACGTCTTATTAAAATGTGTTCGTCAATTGTCATTAAATACCGTCGATTAATATTATAATAGTATGAGATTTATATGTTGACGTGTTTTTTCTGTGTTTGGTGATAATATTATAATAATAATTAGACGATACAATCTAAAATCAATCAAACGCTATTAATGACGGAGTCGTGTATGTGCAGTATGTAAGCAAGTGCAGAATGAATACAATTAATCAATTACCACTATTGTTCATTGCCAACAGAGTTTATGCATATTATTCCATAGTTTATAATAGTATATATGTGATATATTATAGTTATAATAACACATATAGCACCTATATTAGCTTATATAATAATATAGTTGAATTGCACATTTAGTGGACGCGTCGTCCGTTAACTATATACCTAAAATGTTATAAACCATCGTACAACATCAAGCGTCTCGATAATGTAACAAATGGAATTTAATTCGACTGCGTATAAATGAAAGTGTGCTGTCAAAAAAACGGACAGACAAACGAACGGCCGTAGCCCGTAATATAATAATGGAGGTCGGCTCTCGAAATGTTTGAATTCCCCTCGCGTAACGTATAGGTTATAATTTATAGGATAACTTATAAGTACTCCATCTAGTGGATACCGTTTACGTAATCTCATATTATCATTATTATCCAATATATATTTAAAGACATAATATCATTAAAGTTGTACGTGAGTACAAGTGGATATCATTAATTCATCATTCGTTGTAACTTGTAATAATATAACTTCATAAATCATAACATTCCTACATTATAATGATGGAAATATTATTACCCAAATATAAATAATATGCTCTTGTTTTTAATTTATAGTTAGTAGCTTTAAACGTAGTGTATATACAGTGGAATTTTATGCAATTTTCAATAGAATTATAACATTTACTACATAGAAAATGTTACTTTTATAAAATAAATTCGGAAATCGATTATTTACATATTAATATATTATTATTATTACCTCCAGTATATTTATACAAACATTTAAAATATCAAATATAAGTATATAAATGTGATGTTCTTACGTAGGTATTACATATATTTCAGTAGAATAATTATGTTTTATAATACAGCCACGTCCCACAGATAATTTTAATTAAAAGGTTAGTTATATTAGAATTTATGAACCGTATTCAGTGTATATAGGTATATATATATTTATGAGTAAATGAAAAGTCTTTGATAATCTTATGAAATTCGTTAATATTATTTAACAATGTTCTTAGAATACGAATACATATTCAATCAAGTAAGCACGTTTTGTTTTGTATAATATAAATTCGTAAAAGATTTTAGAATATAAAATTGTTTATTATTTTCATTGTTTAAAACTAAAAATTTACATAAACTTACACTTTAGAATTGTACGGTAATTGAATTAAGTTACGATGTTCGTCGTTAAAGAGAAAATATATATTTAAACGAAAATGAAATAATGTATTCATATATTGTCGTATTTTTATATTGGCTTTAGATTTGTTGAACTATTATATGAGTGGAATTGTTTTTTTTTCAGATATAACGTCACCTCCGAGTTTGAATGTAACACCCTATCAGTGAAGTTACACACCCCGTCGTTTTCCCAGGACGAACATTGCTTCGAGTTTGGCTTTGTAAGCGCCCCACAGGGGAAAGACACCACCAACACCATCACCACCAGGCGGGATTAAGATAAGAAAACCGAAAATATAAATCCCTAGCGCGTAAGTTTTTAATGTAATTAGATTTTGGAGGCAGTGGTGAAAATGTTATTTTTACATTTTCAACCCCCGAAAAATTCATAGCATGCAAATCTCCCGGAAGAACATTCACTCTCACAAAAGCACCTCCATTACAGGTGTAGGAATTATACTATAATCTCCGATATTGAAGTCAATATATTCTTTCTTATGGTGGATATTAGAGGAGATTTCCTTTCCTAAAACATTTCTTTAATCCCTTACCGGAATTTATTTTTGAATAATGTTCAGTTTTAAGAAAATCATTATTATTATTGGTTTTCATAGCTTTATGTGTAGTCTTAAACAAGCTATTTTTCACACAATAATTCTCGTGTATATTAAATTAGTCATGTACGATATACTAATAATAATTTATAATAGAAATATTCAGTTTCAATACATTTATAATAATAATTAAGGGTAATAAGAATAATTTAGGTTCATTTAACAGTATATTATATTTAGTACTAAAACATAAAATAATATTAGATTCATTATAAAAATATTAATTAATTATTTTATCGATTATCAACCCACGCAATTCGTGCACTTTAGTTTAAGAACCGCTGCAGTTAGTATTATGAAGTAATTTAATAAGTTTTCCCATCGTTACAATGCGTAATAACTGTTCGTATTTAAAAATATGAACTCGGTACCTATTTTCATCGATACTTGAAGGAATAAATGTATTATAAATTAAAAAAATATTTATTTTTACAATTGTTTTCAACAATAGGTATGCTAAGTAAATGAAAAAAAAAAAACATAAAATTGACTCAGTTAGAACATATTAAAGCTTTTGAAAATCGTTAATATTATAATTTTACTTCAACATATTTATATTTAAACTCAATACCTATAAAGTGACACTAATGAGAGTTAAGTTATAAGTTTACATTAACTTTTAATCGTTTTTTTACAATATTTTGTTAAAAAAAAAAAATAGCACTTATAAGCAACAACTATAACAATATGCATGCGATAATTATGTATTTTTACGCCAAAGAATTTTACAAACGTAAGTCGAATGGGAGGATATGATATTAATTATACATTACATTTCTCCATACATAATTGTTAAGTATATATTATACTCTAATCAACATAAAATGAATCATTTGACGATAGGTTTTAATTAGTTGAAGCAATAATTTTTCCTTACGATGGTCGATTAGAATAAAAAAAAATAGCGACAATATGGGGTACTGCAGTTGCAATACATGTATTGTAATATAAAAATGAAAAATAATAACATATGGGAAACGTATTTGCACATGGATAAATAGTAGAAAATAGAAGTAGTGACATATATTACAAATGAGATGGACGTTCGTGGGCGAGGTGAATCATGCGCATGTAAGTCGGTTTTCAGGGGCCTGAAAATGACGTTTCGGTAAATGCGTTTCCGCAAGACCGGTGACAACTGCCGTGAGCAGAAAACTGGCAGACACGCGACAAAAATAAACGCAAGGGACGGTAAATATCAATGTATGTTCAAAATTTTAAAATTGTACTAAAACAGTATCACCATATCGCGAAGCGTTCTGGGTTTTGAATAGCCACGATATAATCGGATGACGACATCGAAAAGACAATTAATATGATGGCATCGTTTCAAACTATAGAAATAAATAAATAAAGAGAAATTAAATTCACCACAGAAAATATCTTAAGTAATATGTGTTACATACACAATACTAAAATATAACATTTTATTAATGTTTTGTAAATTTGTATTGTCCCTCTTATGATTTTGCATACATCTTACAGTATATTATTATTATACCTTACTCTCGTTTTCTATGTTGCCTTTTTATTTTTTTTTTTATAGTCTACTAAAACTAACCAATAAAAGACTTAATTCTAAACATGTTTTAAAACATTAAATAAAATATATTATATAAACACAGTTTTTAATTTTAATAATGTGTATGTATTGCATCGGGTAACTACTGCATACCTTTATAACTTAATGTTTTATGTGTTTAGATAATAAATATACATACTCGTATATGTTATGGCTTAATACGACATTTTAATAGTTAAAGTCATTTGGAAATTTAATATAATGAACATTATTAGCTCTTACCACAACTTACTGTATATAAATACCAAAAATACTTCATAATCTCTATTTTACGGTAAATAATATGTATAAACAAATCTGTAGTCGTACAACACTCATCATCCACTGATAAGGATATAATCTCGAGTTGCAATGACATTTCCTACAGAATGTTTGTTTTTATTAAAGAAAATAATAGTATAGTAATTGCATGATATTAAACATTTAGACGGCGTCGTCAGTCGTCACCCCTTTTGTGGCAGAACATCGTTTATTACACAAAATATAATATAATATATTAATGTACCAAGCAATCTAAAATATATCGCACGCATTATTGTCTCTATCTCGATCGTCTGTTGAAACCATTGCTCCGTGTCCGACGTGAATTAATATATTATATTTTGTACTTGTTCGCATTATTTAGTTCAGTCGAAATAAACGACTACGAACCTCGTGAAAATTAATGACAAACGGTATAGCATATATCCGCTATAAGATGTCATAATTCATTTGGTCTGTGACGATATTTTAAAGTAAAATGATATTGTATGTAACTGATAATGTTAAACGAAACGCAATTATTTTTGATTGCATTCCCATTCTACCATCGGTTTATTGTTAATCTTTGTGCAGACTTAAAAATCATTATTTATAGATATAATAATAATATAAGTATAGGCTTATGAAATAAATAAGATGACCATATACATATTATAATATACACCTACACTATTGTTAAGACAACTTGCAAGTAATATTATTTTACGAGCCTGCTTTTACTGAGAATAAAAACAGATACTTTCATAATAATTGATCACTTGTGATGTTTAATGAAGTAGAAAACAATAATAAATAATAGTATAAAACCTTGTGTTTTAATAAATTTATAATATTTGATTTCCAAAAAACATCATGACAGTGTTGTTTTTAATTATTTTGCGTAATATATTTTTAAATTTAAAACAACATAAATTTTTTTAGTTCTATGTATTTAAACAAAAATTCAATTTTAAAAATCAAAAAATCAATAAATATTTAAATTATTAATAAATAATACAACTATATTAATGTAGGTATTGATTATAATCATTTTGATAAACAATGAAAACAGAATATTACGAGAAACAAACATTTTAAGAAGGGAGCAAGGTTGTTTCATTTAATCTTAAATTAATGACTGTACCCACAGTGAGATGTTTTCATAATCTCGTAATACCAAGATTTTGATTCTGTTCATTGTTTCTACTTTTCACAGATATACTCCTGTCTTTTGCATCTGATTTTAATGACTATGTGTATACTATTTTCAATATCTATATATCAGACAATTATTTTTTTCTATGTATATCATTCTATATAAAATCGTCTTAGTATTATAACATTTTTTTCTTTTATATAAAGTATAATATACTTTAAGATATTATTATAAAATAGTTTTTATGCTTTGCGTATTAATGTATAATATGATAATATTTAAATACATTATGATTTATGACAAAATATTAATATTCCTTGCATTATTCAGTTATAAAGGGTTTACAAACGTATTTTAATTTTCCTTCGATGAATAATATTTCCTCTAGACATAAATTATCTCTGGTGTAAAGCGATAATAATAATTAAAAAACTAATGTCCTAGCGATTACGCGTTGTTTTGACTATTAATAAAACTATTATCAATTTCATCAAACGCGTGAAGTGTATGGAGTAATAATTACAAGTAAGACTCAGCTAATAGGTACATACCTTATCGGATACTACTCCACGTCTACTATAATATGAGGGTGGTTTCGACGGCACCGAAAAATCTTAACAGTTTCGAGAAAACGTCTCGACGGCGACGGTTTCGAGTGGAAGCTGTCCGTCCAGACGATGTTTATTATTTTAATAATTATTATTATACTATATACGATGTTAATATATACATATACGGCCGTCTCCGAAGCCGTATAATACGTACCTATAAGTATAACAATATGAAAGTCATGACTCGGACACGGTGGCGACAATGATCCCGCGCGCGTTTCTCCCTTCTTGTAGGCATTGTACGCCAGAGTCATCCCGGCGGCGGCAGAGCACTCGAGTAAGCGGACAAAAGGGCCCGAAGAAAACCAACAATAATAATATTTGTGTTATTATTTATCATTATTGTCTGCGTCGTACATGGTCAGGGTATACAGCGTGTACGTAGGTACCTATTATACATATTATACATTATCGTATAATACAGAGAAAGCCTACACCGACCGGCGAGGAAAAACGTCATCGCATTCCCATGTTATAGAGCAATGAGCCAGCGTTTTTATATTTTTCTCCTATTTTCCCTTCTCGATTGCCTTCTCGTCACCGTCACCGAGAACGCGATTAGACTGCGTGATTGATGACAAATAACTGAGACGGATATACATACGCAATCGTCCCGTCGAGTCACGTCTACTATAAGCCACCAACATAATATATGCAATCGTTTTCGTATTAGATCTGAGCAAAATATGAAAAACAATATTGAAGTCGTGTTAAAAGTATAAATATGATAATACGCATAATATGGTATATTTTAATTGTTTATTTTTATTTCGTGGTGAAATGTTGTTAAAAGCTTTAAATGTTTATTTATAAATATGTATACATAATAAGAATAAATTGATTCACTTTTCAGATCGTCCCAACAACCACCAAATGAATGATGTAGCTTGCAATTTAAAATTCATTGAAAAATTAGTAAATATTTTGTGTATACTTCATTCAAACTGCTATATTTTTTTTTATTTTTTTTAGAAATATACTATATAAACTTATCTTCAGTCAATAACAATGATCGTTGAGAAATACAATTTTTAATTTATTTTTTTTAAATTCATCGTATTTGTATTCATTTTTTTTTCGATCAAAGTATTGTATACTATTATCAAAATACCATAAATACATTTATATTTATATTTAATTTTTTATATTTAAAGTGTTTTTAGCCCAAACAAAAATAGCAATTAAGTATACATGCGATTTCACAATTAAAATGTATACACAAAATTTTAAAATACACGCATAGGTTATAAATTTAATACTTACGTTAACTAAAAAACATATTTGATATTTTTTAGCTAGATATTCTAATAGAAACAATTCAATTAAAACATATTCTTATATATTTTGCAGATTTTATTTATGATTTTTATGAGGTTTTTTTTTTTATTAAATAGTTTTGATAAGTACCTACATGGCTACATATTGTCGATCACTTGTTACAGGAGTAAAAAATAAAAAAAAAATGGTAATAGAAAAAAAAACCATCATATTCGTGTATTCAATAACATCATAATTTATTTTAAAACATAATGATTTAAAAATATTTAAGTAACCTGTCTTTTGAACTGTTAGCTTATTTATTTATTTAACTTATTTATGCCTGAACACTAAACAGGCATTATTCAGAAGTCCGTAGAAACAACAAATTAACATTATACTTGTCTTAAATTATATACACGACGATAGTGAATAACAGCAGATGTGGAAAATGGGTTAATAGCTTATTATATTTAGAGATATTATCATATATATTGGATGGCATGGTTATATGTGTATAATATTATTAAAGATAGTGTGGTTCAGGAGTTGGAAGGATAATGATCTCTTGTTGAGTCAATGGTACTCTAAAGGGGATACCTATAATCTAATAGGCGGAAAACGTTAATGGATTCACTGAAAAGAGCAATCATAAACGCAATGGCGACGAGCCGCCACTAAAAGTAAATGCATTAGGTCATGCGGAGAGTTGAATATTGATGGGTAGAACATTGAATCTTGAGCGCAAATTTGAAACAGATTAATAAGTTATAACCTATTTCAAATCCATTCAATGAGTGGATGATCAATATTGATGTGTATACAGCAGTGAAAAAAAAACCGATGCTATAATATATTATTACTATAGTTACTTCAAATAAATAGATTAATTAACTAATATTATCTTACCGAGACTGATAAAAATAATATTGTCATAAAGGAATTAAAATTATTTAGTATAATATTTTATTATTTTCCTTTAAGTGTGTTATTGTTCTATAAATTCTATAATATTACAAAGCATAAAATTATTATTATTAAAAAATAAAAAAAAACTTTTTGTCTGAGTTCTACTCATCATTACAAGTGACTAGAGATGTACTATTCAAATAATAATACAGGATCAAATAAAAAAAAAAGAATTATACACAATGATTTCAAATAATCATTCTGGACAATCAAAAGGGTCAGCCTAGTCGAATGTAAGGAAAAATCAATGCCACAGGCACGTGTATAATATATTATTCGTTTGTGGTAACCGTATTGTAAATTACCGTCGCTGGAGAATATCTTTCATGATTACACAGAGGTGAATTTCATTAAGATAAAACATTTTTACAAGTCATAGTTCATATTATTATTATCCTGGTTTTTCAAACGTATATTTCATCCGACTTGATAAAATTAGAGTTAGGTCAAGAATTATTAACTTTATATAATGTATAATATACTATATAGTATCTATATACCTAATGGTTAATACTTATTTTTATTATTATATGAAACTATTTTCTTTTAATTTACACTTTACCGATTTAAAATTGTATTTTGAATAAGATAATAATATTATATCATACACATTAGTAGTATACGAGTATATTTTATATACCTACTAACATTAATTAGAAGGTTTAATGGTTGCAATTTATAATTTTTAAAATAATTGTTATAGTTTTCCTCATAACATTTTTTATATTACATAATATATAATTACTGATTTTTAAAATAAAATAATGTATTTATATGATATCAATTGTTAGGTTAAAATATGTTTTAATATTTAATTAATATTAATAATATGTTTTATTTGTTGTAATACATAATTTACTTAAATAATAATTTATCTCACTACATTTTAAAGGGAAAAACATATGAACTCGTATATTGTATACAAAATAATATTTTGAACTTAGTATTGTAATCTTACATTTAAAATAAATTTAAATGCAGCACTTCTGTTAAAATTTTAATGATAAATACTTAGAAAACGCAGATAGACATTTCATTTAATTATAAAATACCTTTTAGTTAAATACTCCGAGAGGATTTTTCGGTATATTATTTTGAGTATATTATTACTTATTACTTTTCCACAATTTTCATAAATATGGCTTTTGTAAATGTTTGGTTATGATAACTTGATATTTTTCAATTATATATATTTTGATAAAACTATTTAGTTTTACATATTTTAGACTTTTACTTGAGTTTAAAAACACATGTTTTGGTTATTTATTATAATATTAATTAGTAATTAATATTACTAAACTTATAACCTTCCATAGTATTGTTGGTAAAGAAGTTATCCATTATTATTCAAGTTGTTCATATCTATATTATAATTCAACTATAATAATTATACGACTATAGTATATATTCTATAATAACTGTAAAAATATCAGTATGTACATATTGTTCGAAAATTTGAATTTGCAATTCCATCTTTTTAAATGAATTTACCTGTGTACATTTTTAATGTATTAATTTTATTTTTATAATACTATAAAAACTGTAAGAGTATTATAGATTATTCTGTACTTTAATTTAAGACAGAATACGTTGTAATGTAATAAATACTTACAAAGTTGTAAGTACATCTTTCTATCGGTATTTAATACAGTTTTAAAAACCTGACATCAATTTTTAACCGAATTTTCTTAAAAGAAAATACACGAAGTGGATTAGAAAATGTATTTTCTTTCACATAGCTTTAGAGAAGAGTAAACCAAAGTCACTAGGCTTCCGGTTTGGTTAAGCAGATTGAATCCAAATGATAATCAATGATTCACGGCGAGGGAGCCAAAGGATTCCCTCTTTTAGATTTAATTGTACAGGACGCAATGTTATCGGAAATTATTATTTCATGTTACACACAATGAATAAATTACATATGTCCGTTCATACTTCTGGCGTTGAATTCACTGTATCCGCATTGATGCATCAATATCCGACACTCCTCTCGTCATCGCAGGTACTCACTATATATGCGAGTTCAACACATTTACTGATACGACTTACGGACTATGATATTAATAATTACAATATAAAATACATAACGTACTACAAAAGTTCAACATGAATAAAGAAATAATAAAGAAATCGGCTTTTGAATATTTTGGCATTTATTTTTTCAATCACCGTTCGATAAATATTATTATTTACGATTAAGCTTATGAAATAAATCATGGTATAACTATACTAAATAATCGTATTGTATTATTAATTATTATATTTTAAATTTTAATACGTTTAAAGATTTGTGAATATGTTACGGGAAAAAGTCGAAATCGGGCAAACCTCAGAAATGCCCGGGCAAAACGCGAATTGCCCACAATCCTTGGGCAAAATGTCATATTTCGGCTTTTGACCGGGCAAACCTAGTTATGACCAACCTCATTTAATTTTTTGAACGATCGTTTATATTTATCATTTCATAAACTGGAAAATTATATTAATAGGTATGATTTCATTAATAATGTATAAAAATCTAATTGTGAACAATTAGTTAATATTATTAGTTATATAACTTCTAAGTATTTATAATATCGATAAGCGAAGTGTAGTGACACAGGGGTACCCCGTGGAATATTGGTCTACTAAATAATATTATATTTTCTTAAAATAAATTTAATTAAAAAATGCTCCACGAATGTTAATATAATTTCAGAAAACTATAATGTCTTCTTATAGAACAATCTGTTTGAGCAGTTGGAATGATGATAAATGATGCGTCATAAAATTGAATTATAATTACCGTACTTACTTCATATATATGCAAAGCTTAGCAATTACGCACATTGCACATAACCAAATATTATAATGTGATAACAATTGTGTACTTTCGTATTATTCTGCCACTGATAAGAACTGATGAAAACAAAAACTTTATTTTATTACCTGCAAACAGACATGGTGGCCACAATAATTCGTTAACAGTTTTTTTTTTTTTTTTGGAAATACGGACGGTATGAAACTTGCATGTTATCCCTGTAAGTTTATTAAGACTCAAGAGACGAAGAAAAGGGAGTACTTGAGACTTAAGAAACTTACTAAGCCATTCGAAACGACACGAAACACGTATCCACTAGATTGTAAGTTACTGCAGTAAGAGTAAAATACGTCACAACTATTAAGATTCAAATACTTAAATAACAAAATGTACAACAATAATCCCAGTAGAATAGTCGTACATATAAAAATATAAACTCCAACTAATAATATTATTATACTCACGAACCGTATAAACCAGCTCTTTCGACTGTAATAATAATTTAGAGAGAAGGATTTAGGGGCAATAGCACTCGGGACGATTGTAAAAGATAAAAATACTGTATTAATATTTTTCCACAGCTATTAAATGTCGGTAAATTATATAAGCGCACGGTATATACTGTGGCTATAACAGTCGAAGTCGTCGGACATATAGTGTTTTATGCGATTGCTTCGAAACTCATCAGACGGTAAGTTTTTAACTTATTTACGTTTGTATATATGGACGATATAAAACTGAGACGCGTAAAACCTCTATAAGAATCGGGTTGCCAACTGATTTATGCTCCGCGCGTATTCCTTTTCATCCGAGACCTGGACCAAATCGATCGTAATTTACAGGCGTGTGAAGTCCTATTTATTGAACGACGTAAAAATCACTACAATATAATAATATACGATGATATCATGACACACCAGCAAAATATACAATGACCTAACCTATATTAAATTGGCTATTATACGGTATATATACCTTTATATCGAACACATAATATTGCGATCGTCGTTTCCGCGTGAAACCCGCGTTGTGTCACGCGTGCCGACCTGTCGCCACGATCGTCGTCGTCGCTACGGACAGTCGACGAACGAGCACAAATATCTAACGTTTTTTCGACCTCCCGTGTGACGTTTAAAAGGCCGGATAGACCCGGTAGATAATAAGTGATACAAACGCCGACAAAAAACGGCTCACGTAATATATCAGCGCTCGCGTCGACGACGGCCGTACGATTGATAGATGATAAACGCACGGCCGGCCCGGAATGCCAGTTAATGTACAGGAATAGTTGACGGGTGCGTGATGTACATGCGTACCGTATTTATTATTATTATCGTCGTAGGTTATAAAATAATAATGTTATAAAATCCATTGTATCTGCAGTTGTAACGAGATGCGCACAATAACTTTGGTCGCCACGTTAAGTAGTATATTGTATTGCTTTGACATCACACGAATTATAATGTACATATAGTGCGACAATCAGACGACCAGACGCAGCCGCCGTAAGACTTGAACGGCTTGGACAGGAAGTGCACTGCCCGTTCGAGAAATCGGTGGTTTCCTGTGTTTGTGGTGTTTTTCGCGTAAACGATCGTCGCCTCGGGGCAGTAGCGTTATAAAAATAACCAGATAAAAGCGCGACGGCACACACACACTAAAGCATAAACGTTTATCAGCGGAGATTCTTGACGATATAATATATTGTATTGTGTGCGTCGGTGTAATAAAAAATAGGAGTGCGTGCAATGCGGTAGCATTGACGACGATAGGGCGGCGTATACAAAATATCCATCAGCGGTCGCCGCCGGCCTTTAAGCCGTTTCGCCACAAATAATAATAGCAGTATATAATACGTGCGATTCCGTCTCCCCGGAGTTCATCCAAAACGATCGATGTCGTTTATACGAACGACGTTTCCCGGCGGTCGTGCATCCGACGTGTATTTTATGACTCTTCGTCTAGTGTCCGGCAAAACTGCGGTCGACCGAGATCCCCGGGAGCTTCTCAATAACGCCGTACCGCGTAATCTAGTGGCAGCCGCTGCAGCTTCCGGCCAAACCGATCGGTCGTAAAAAGAAAAACGGGATCCCTGCAGCGAGATGATCCCTGTTTAGTGTTTAGTGAGTTATATATATATATACTGTCATAATATAATAACGATAAATAATATATACGGCGGCATTGGCGGAGGTTCGATCGTAAAAAACAATAAATACATTATACAAACATAAAAATGAGCACGTCAATGAGTTGCAGAGTAGAAAAATAAAAAACAAAAAACAGCGTTCACCGGTCATTTGCGCCGCTTGCGATAAAAGTTGACCATATTGTTGTGTTTTATTTTGAAATTGTCGCTTTTATACATCCTTTCCGGGCATCTGTTTCGAGATAATGAAACCGTAAAACAGTTGTTGTAATCACGAGTGTTTCGAAAAGGTTTTGCTATAAGTCCGATAGCGCCCGGCAACTACATCGACCGATGATGGTATTATTATTATTATTCGCATAGCCCGCTATCCGCGGTGGTATCTCCGGGACAGTTCTGAGTGTTGTGCGGAGAACTCCGGAAAAATAATTGTATTTTCATAAAACCATGTTCAAAATGGTTTAAAAGGATTGAATTTCAACAATACTTATTTATGCACAATTCGTTATTGTAAAAATACAATTATTTAGAAATTAATTAATTCAAAAATGTATGTATCAACATTTTTTGTAATTTATTATTAAATTTTAAAAGTTCAAAATATCTCTAGAATATTTAAAGATTACCTATACAAGTACCACATATGATTATTTAAATATTGCTCAGTGATCTCACTGTGAATATGAGAACTCGTAACTTAATATTATTTTATACCTTAAACATTATTGGTATGATGTCCAAATTAAATTATTTATTGTATAAATTAAAATGTCAACGATTCTAAAATAAAATAAAACAGATGAACCTTTTTAACATATATATTATATAACATAATATTATTTTGTAATTATAATTATTAATTTGTGTGTGTGTGTGTGTGTGTGTGTGTGTGTGTGTGTGTGTGTGTATAAATTAATACCGTATTAGACGAATTTAGTATCATGAATAGATTTTTCAGGTAATGACATTTCCGTATTGAGCTGCATATTGTAGTTTTCCGTTACACATTTTTACATCACATATAATTTGTAACTATAGCAATATCATGTGGTTAGGTTAAAATACGCATTTTAAAATATGCATTTTAATATGATTAACTCCACACCACAAAATATGCATCATCACATTATGTTATGTCATGTTTGTTTATACAATTAATACAATTATTAGAATTTATGAAAAAAAATTGTGCAGGTAAATATTATAGAAAAAAAAATTGTTAATTCAAAATACGCTATAACATGACAATTGTATTTTTAAACATTCAACCTAATATTTTTTTCGTCAACAAATATTATACATAGAATTAATTTTAAAGTAGAGGTTTTATTTTCTAAACAATATTTACATTTGACCTTTAGGAAATTTCAAATTATATACCAGCTTCATATTGATACGCTACAGACGTACTTTTGGTTAGAAGATTTGATAACTTACAATATGTATGAGTCTATCTATGCCTTCATGATAATCGTATAAGTGATGGTTTTATTTTCATTAATTTTTCATTTACGTGTTTAAAATATTATTTTTTATAAAACCAATTTTCAAACATTCAAGTCAAATTGATAAAAAAAAAAAAAACACTCGTATATGACACTGAACAAGATAATATTTTTATTTCGTTAAAATTAATTGTCTTTAAAAAATTGATTTAGTATTATAAATTATAATCATTCGAGTGGACGTATCGTCACTACTCCAGTAGGCATTTTAATAATAGTATTTAAATTATGTAGACACGTGGTCAAAATATATTCAACCGCTGTACATGATATTAATATTTTTTTTATGCAGTATGCACACATATGACTGGCGGCATTCCGATTTCATTTTTTTGACCATAAAAAACTTGACCGTGACAAGATAATAATGATAGTATTATAATTATTACAAGCGTGTGGGTGCATCATTCGTTGCATAGTCAAACGACCTCAGTCGGTATATGCAACTCAAAGTCCACGGTATTTAATTATCGAGGTGATCTCTTTAAGGAATTACAATATATTTGCTCGTTATTGAAAACAAATGAAAATAAATTCTAAACCTCATTATATTATAGTGTCAGTATTTATATAATATAATGTTTATACACTGCAATATATTAGAGGTACCTACACACAGTATACTGGAACTGCAACATCCAAAATATTAATAAATCAGCATAATATTATTATTTATTATGATTTAAAAAATGACATTAATTTCTTAACGAACGATACATGTAAATACGCAATAAGTTTCTTTAATAGTAAATCCTTGAATATGTCTTCCATTAACACAACAATATATTGTATAGTCATATAGGTAGTTCCTATTTTTTTTTTACCTTGTGTTACTTTTCAGTTTATATACGTCGACTTAGCTTCTTTGCAAGGAAAATGTTAATAAACAATTCGTTGAACTGACAGTAAGAAAATTACTTCGAGTTTCTCAATACCTACTAGAGATCGCAACATATTTATCTTTGAATCTATTGTATACATGCTATCAAAAGTATTAAATTTAAAACATCGTTATAACTTACTACAGTCTCGTAAAAATTGTCAGTTTTCATCGTACCTAACTTATGTAACATGTTATAACAAGTTTATTTATTATTCCCTGTGTTGTAACAAAAAAAAAAATATTAACACAATATTTTGTTATTGAAACAGCAACATAATAACAGTAAATATTCGGTATTGGAACCTGCCTAGAATATTAAATATTATCATATTGGTTTTTATAAAAATTACTTTTATATGAAATCGATATATTTTAACAGTGAACTCTCGATATAGATAACTATCTTTTATGAGATTAATGTTATCATTATAAATTTTATAAATTATTACAATGACGTTTGCAGGGCATCAACTTTATAAAAAAGCATTTTATTAAATTGCAAAATATATGATATTATTTATGTTATAGAAAAATGTACATACACAATAATATTGCTATTACATCAGAATGTTATATAGAATTTATTTATATAGATAGTCTGTTGTTAATTTTAATGCTAACAGCTGGTTACCATGGTAAAAAAAAAAAAAAACATAAAATATAAAGAAGATGATTATTTCTAGAACGATTCATATTAAGATCGATTAATTATATATATATTTAATATTAAATATAAGTTAAATATTTTGTTTAGAAATCAAACATATAATTTTAACTTATATCATCTTATCTGACGTTATAATAACCCCATGTTCGTGGGTTGAACTTTGATGGTAACGTTTAAGTATGATTTAGTTATCCGAGTTTAGTTTGTCTGACATTTAGGGTACATACGTGGCTGTATCCGATACACGTATATAAACGATAAAACGTATTATTATTATCATTCGAAACCTGTATCAGAATGAAAAAAAAACTATATATAAACCACTCGTTAAATTTTGAATTATAGCAGGTAGTAAGTATCTATGTTAAAGAAAAAAAATAAAGATAAAAGTCCCAAAAATAACTATTGATTGCGAGATTGGCCTGGTTGTCTTTCATTCGCAATAGAATATTTTTGACATTTTACATTTTTTTTTTTTTTTTTTTTAATGAAAGTTATGTGTCATACACGTGTATAAAAAAAATTGATGTTTGTTTTATAATATTTTTTATGATTTTAGATATTTCATAAGGATATGTTTTTAACGTTATACAATATTAATTTTTTGGAATTAGATGAGTGACTTAAAAATCAAAATCTGAACGTATAGGTATTATAGTATTATACAATTTTATCAACTACTATAACTATTCTTAATATTTACTACTTCTAGTCATGAACAGCTGTGCATGTGTTTTGACATATTAATTACCTATAGGTATTAATAACGTTATGAACGTTCTATACCGACATTACAACAAAGTAGTTATTAAGAAATTAATATATAATTAAATCAAACACTTGTCAATTTCTGTTAAAATAGTAAATTATCAATTTTTTTCCAATTATTTTTTCTTCTGACTTTTAAGTCATTAAATACTTGCAGAAATATTACCTGCCTGGAACATAACATAATACTAGTAAAACAGAATCGTATACGATTGATACAAGAAATCATGCGTGGCACATCCTCTTTGAGCTCATTATTTGCTTAAAATTTAGTTTTCATACTCAGATTTCAACGAACTAACTTTAAGATCGAATATTATTTACCTATTTAAAACCCATCCAGGTGTACATGCAATTTGTATTACTTTGTACATACAAGAATGGGATCGAAACCACACAGAAATCAAAACCGACACAGACATAGTATTATTATTTATTGAATCACACGGTATACTTCGGCGAAAACTTAGTTCTCAGTTATAACTTATAATGTTATAATATGCAGTGGTTAAACATATATTTTAATACCACGCGTTCAGTAAAGTGTAATAGCTATGTCAAATTAGGTTACACGTTTGAACGAAATTAATTTGGAAAATTCGAATTTTCCAAAGTATCTAATACCTACACTATATTCTTATACTATACAAATAATTACTGTATCAAATAGTTAACGATTATTTATACGATTCAGGCGATCGTATTTTACGTGTTAGTAATTATATATCAAAATTTAAATTTTTCGATAAATATGACTCTAATAATCATATTTCTGTGAAATTCAGTACATATAACTATAGTTTAGTTAAAACAAAATAATATTTAGATATACGTTCACGTGATGATAACACACGATAGTTCTTAAAACGCCTTCGTGGCACAACTATAACGCCATGGATTACCATAATATTGTAATGCAATTCGATGATTTTTCAGATTTAAATGCAGTTTTGATGTTAAGTTGCCAAAAAAACGTGGTAGGTACGAGTTTGCATGTACCTACTCGATCATATCCAGGGTCAAAAATTATCACACTGAATATTACTTAATACTGCAACTGCAAGACAAGCATACTCTCGACAGGGTTGTTTGTAATTATTGCCATTGGAAAGCTTATTATAATATATGCGTAATGTGTATATATACATGTTATGACAATTAGTTTTTATGGATAAAAATACAATATAATATAATATTTTATACTCAATGATTTATTTAAATATTTAATCACCAAGACAGTATTGTATTCTGGAATATTTAATTCAGTATACGATTTTAAATAAATGTTATGTAATCGTAAAACAAAAAAGAAGTTAAACTTATTTTTCCAGCATGTGCTCTGTACATTTCTTTGCACACCACTGTATATAGTCACCACACTATAATGAACAGATACTATGTTTTGTAGAAGGGACTATATGGTATCGTATCTATAGCGGTGGAGAGATGACGACAGTGACGAACAACGACCATCGACATATTGTACACTTAACGAAGGCACCAGGTGCATTTATGAGCATCATATATATTATTATAATACACTATCAAGTAGAGTGCAAGTATATAACAATATACCTAAATGACGTTTGAGCTCGTCAATCCCGTCTGTAATATATTTATATGTGATATGATATTACCTACGTACATTATTATATTACAACAATACATAATAATAAATAATAACAAAGTTGTGACTTTTCAATAGATTTTGTGGTTTTTAATAATTGTCCAATTATTATCCTTCGTCATGGCTTATCAATGGAACGAACAAATTGAAAATACTTCTTTCATCGTGGATGGACTTAAAACCGTCAGTACATACAGATGCGCCGAAATAGGTTATCAAATCGGATATTATACAAAATCGTATGTGGTAAAAGGAGTGGAGGGTTTTCAGGTAGCTACAGTTGTTAACTAATTTGACACCGGACGGGATGTCAAGCAAGTTTTAACGAAGATATTTAATCTCAGACTAGGATCGAATTTACGGGCATATATCAGGCAGACGTTAGAAGTAAAACACACATGTTTCACACGTTCACATTTCGTCACGCGCGTATGATAATGTTATGCAGTTTGTTCTTTATTAATAAATCTGAAATTCATTTTAACAAACTCATTATGCTGCTTACGCTGTACCTCGTTATAATATATACTATAATTGTATTATTATAATATGATAATACGCTATTTGAAATATTGAAATTATTGTTATAATATTATAATTATAATAATATAATCTGAATATTTCTTAGTATTTAGAGAAAGTAGACAAAAGTATATTTATTTGTGAAATAATGAAATTATAATTATTTAATTTATAGTATATTATACTATATTATGTCTATATATGGTTACATTTAGACTTCAATTTTTGTTTGGTATTTTATTAGAAATAAATTCAATTGTTTTACGTAATTATATTAAAATATTTTCATATTATCGTAATATTAACGTTAAATTAAAATATGCGTTATATTAATATTGAGCATATTTTGAGTAAAATTGAAAATAATTATATTGGCTATTTTGTTCAACTATAAAAGGAAGTAATAACGGAACTTAACTTAAATCACTAACCTATCTATTTTTATATTAACTTTTTATTAAATATTAGTATAGTATAACTACATCATACATGGGTCGTACTATAAACGAATTTAAGTTTTGTTATTTATTTTTTTATTTCGTTTAAAATGCTTTAAGAATATACGATGTATATTTTCTACCGTATACTCGATTATAATATTTACTATACATGCTATAGTTAATTTCATTAAGCTATAAATATATGACATGCATAGTTTATACCTAAATATTAAAACGTATCTCCGTGTATTATAATTTTATTTAATAATATATGATCCACAAAAATAAAAAAAGAATTTTTGTGAATGATAATTTAAATTTTAGTTGCTCAAATTCTACTGCACAAACTTCAACTATTTCTGGAAAAGAAAGTATTTTCCGTAAAAAATAACTTCAAACAAGAAGTAAGGGGTATGGAAACATTGGAAACCCTAGAGAACTGTGCTGCAGTTGGAGTAAGGTTTAATTAAAATATGTTTACATAATCGTATCTTACAAGGTTTTCCATTCCACGCAGGCTCCATCTCAAACCCACTTTATTATCAAATTAAGATTTCGATTTTTTCCCTTCAACCTTTGTAAAAAGTTTCAATGTAAAAATAAATGAGAAAAAAATAAAATCCAGATAGTTGAATTTGCGTAGCGACGGTGTCTTTGTAAAAAAAAAAATGAAGGTTCATATATTGTTAAGATTATTAGTAGTTATATTATAATTAGATATAATTAAAAAGTAAAACCATTATCACCACTTAACTAAACGCAAATAATTACCACTTTTAATAAAACCATGATTCTATTGCTTGGCGAATAATGTAATACGTTAAGTGTGCTAGTACTACCACGTAAAATCCCACTGACAAACAGATATTATATAATATGGTAAAACTGAAGATACTGATGTAATACATAAATCGCATATTTTATAATTTAGTATCAAAAAGTTCATGCAATACATTGTAAATTGTACATACGTCATATTAAACACTAGTTTGAAATTGTTGTCTCTATAGTCTATATTTATAGAATATAATATTATTTATTATTGAAGTGAGCTCCGAGAGTGGCTACTAAGTTATAATTTAAAACTTTGTTCGGCTAGTCGTTTGTTTGGCAGATAAAAGTTTCGACGGCCTATTTTTATTTGTTTTATACTTATATTACACACTCATAATAGAATCTATCGCGCAGGCACATTTTCAAAAATATTAATGTGATATTATCCAATTATTATTTTTTTAGTCTATTGAATTATAACGACATTTATTATATTATGTATCTAAATAATATTTTGTCTATTAATTAGTTTTAATAATAAGTAATATGATACAAACCATAATAATAATCAACAAGGAATAACAATCTGAAGACATTTTAATCGTTATATTTTTAAATCATAACATAATGAGTAATGATAATATTTTAAAATTTAAATTTTAAACTTGCTCTTCAATAATTATTTATTTTTTTAATTTTTACAGTAAATCATTTTCATACTGCTTAATCAAATAATGTATAAGTATTATTCTATTAAATGACTTCAGGGTGTTTTTAAGACTATCATATCATTGAAAATCCTACGATTGCTTTTTCTACATCTGTAAAGTAATAGAGTAGGTATTAATATTAATCATTGTGTAAATGTATACGTAATATAATCATGTTGACCACGATTGATAGGTACTTATTTAAATTTGTATTTATTGGTTTTAAATTTAAATTATTTTTTATAAATTTATTATCATGTTAATAGTAAATATTCACTTTAATACACAATTATCAAAGAGACCTTTCGCAAAAAAAAAATATATAACCCGATAAAAATATTATTATTTTTTTATAATTAAATGTAGTACGTATACATAAAATACATAGTCACTAATAAACGGTCAATTTCAGTGGATATTATGTTATAGTTATGAATTTGTTTTATCATTAAGTACTTAGTTGTTATTAATGTTTAATAAATCAATAACTATGGATAAGACACAATTCTAAGAAGAGAAAGTCTTAATATAAAGTTCATTATTTATATACACAATAAATTACTTCTAGTTTTATAGGAACTTCACTAAAAAAAAATATACCAATAATTGTTTAGCAAATCCATTGAAGCTAAGTCAATCATTAAACAAATTTATTTTTGGACTCACCAAATCCTTTTTAAAATAATTCATATATAGTTACTCAATTATTATTCGTGATAAGAAAGTTTCGGGTACACCGGCCATTGTAATTTGAATGATCATTTGGCTATAAATATATTAACAAAACCAAATTATATCAATCATCAATAATCATAAAACCACTACGCAAGGACTTACGAGTTATTTTTTTTAATGTAGATGTTTATACAAATATATTTATACCATGTTAAATAAAATAATTATTGCTTATCAATTAGGTATGTTCAGCAAAAATAAACCAAAATTGCAGACCAAAAATCAAATGTTGATATAAAATATTTAACCATTAAACTTTATTTTCTTCCAATTCTACAAATTGTCTTGTAGTTATACATAAGACCAACTGTTTTTTACTATTTTTTTTTTTTTACATTTTTATTCATTGATATTTAATAATTGATAATAATATATATATATATATATATATATAAATAATTAATTTTTGAACCAAAATTGCTTACATTCACAACAACAACAACAAAAATGCATGAGTATAATACATTTAAAAACGTTATTATTTAGTATATACACAAACAATATTTTAAAATAATTTAAGAAATTAAAATATATTCCAAGCTTTTTTATATTGTCATGCATATAATAATAATTTAAATGGCATGACAATCATTTATGTTCGTTAATGTTATACATTTTATGTTAACTAAATTGTTATAACTTACCGTTTATGACTTTAATATAACAGTTTAAATTAATTAAATAAATTGACTTTAATCATTGTAATGTAAACTAAAACTTCGGTATCATTTAAAAGGCTAATATTGTAATAACTATTTTTTTTCTTGTATTAAGGTACATTACTAGACTTAATTTAAACATTGCGTTGTTTGTAAACAGTCAACAAAAAGTATACATACAAATTTATTATTATTCATAAAAAGTTTAAAATTAAAAGTTTAATAAAATATCTTTTTTCTAATAATTACGAATATTTTTCTTAGTAAATTATAGCTTTAAATCTAAATATAATTATAATAATAACACAATTTTAACTTATTGAATTCCGTTACTAACTTAATTAATGTTAACAGAAAATACATGTTATGTATATCTCGGTAAATCCAATAAATCTTTCCTACATAATTTATAATAAATTTCACATTTGAAGATTTCAATGAATTGAGTGAACATAATTGACGATAATATACCTCCATTTTTAAGAACACATTAGATACGACTGTGGATATATATATAAAAATAAAACTATGGGATTTTGACTTTAAAAACTTTTTAGACGGTGATTTAATATACAGGTTAGAATGTATAAAATGTATAAAAACTAAAAATTCTCAGCTCTGTATATATAATTACATCACACTTGATTTACATTTAGCCATTGGTTAACTCCAGAACAGAATATCAAAACTTAAATAACTCTTAAATTCGTTATAACTACGACGTAAATTCAATAATAAACATTAAATGTTAATAGTTTTGTGAATTCAATGCATGAAATGGCATAATATAAAATTACAATATCATGAAATTGAATACAGTATGCTGGTACGGATTCATATTCTTTAATTTAAATATTTCTTTTCTGCTTTTTATTATAAAGAAATAATATAAAGTTGCTTTCCATTCATGTTTAGAAAAAAAGTTAAATAAATATTGAAATTCAACTTGACAGTTATAAAGAAAATACTAAAGCAAGACTGTACGCTCGATCGATATAAATTACTAAATTATAGAATTGCGCAACAACACAGCTTTTCCTTAATAATGAACTATTTGTCGATTACAATATGAAATTATTAATATGACTGAATAGAAAATAACTCATTTTCACAATCTACAATAAATACTTCTAAATATACTCACAAAATACCACATAATAATTTCAGTGTTATGCAACATCTTTGATGAATTAATATTTTCAGTTTCATGCTAATGATATAGAGTTTGCAAATATAGCAGTATTAATTTATAACCGTATAATAAGGTTTCAAAGTCATCACATGTATAGTATACATATAAATATACGTAATCAAGCAACTCAATCCCCATTATGTTATTATAAATTTTACTGTAAAAGTTCAAAAATACAGAAAATATATATTCCTAGAAAACTATGACAACAGAAAGTCTTGACTATAATGGATTCGTTTGTCTAAACAGCATTATCATCAACGATGATAACCAACCCGATTATGTCACTTTTAATAAATTGACATCTCTATGCGAAACATGGATGTTTTTGAGCACAATTAAAGAATAGGTGTGGTTCTAGTATAACAATAATTTTAAATAATTATTTAAAAAAACTAAAAATTAGTCAAAATATATTTAAAAAACTAGCACCAATACCACAATATTCTGTGAAATAACCGTTTCAGAACGATAATATTATATATTTCTGCGTGAATTACAAGTAAATTTAAAGTTAAATTTAATTAATTAAAAAAATTAAATGGGCTCTCATTGCTTAAAATAAAAAATAAATAAATACCACCGCACAACCTACCCCTGCTAAAACCACAGCTACTCTCATAATGACAATAAATCTAACTCGAAGACTTTAATTACTGAATATTCAACCTATATAAAAAAAAGTTCATGTTAATTGTTAATACATAATAATGTAGCGATAACATAATTGTAATTGATAATTAACTACGAAAATTAATTTTATTACGAATTAAAATTAACTTTTCTTTTCTTTATTTTATAAAAGATATTATATTAATATTTAATTTTAAATTAATTTATCACTATTGAATCCACTCATTTTTTTACTACCTGTCACTGTGAACAGGAATGATTATCCTCTCGGTAGTCATGTCTATCAACTATTATTACATTATTTATAATTTATAAAAATTTTTTAAATTTTAATAAGTCAGGTTTAAAGTTTAATACAAGGTTTCTTATAAGGTGTTTACATAGCAATTCAAAAATCTTAATAATACATTTTTAACACAGTTTTTTTTAAAACACAAAATCGTTTTTTTCTCATGACAAATATGAAACAATTGATAGTTTTATAAATGAGATATAATAATATACTCTCAAAAATATAAACTGACATTCGTTCTTCACTAAGAATCGTTTTTTTTTTTAAACACAACGACTTATCTTCATATCCAAATATATCTATTAAAGAGAAATATCATCTTAAATGATTAGGTGTTAAGTAATACCTACAGAAAAGTAAATTCCACTTTTTTCATTTTATAGTATTATGATTGACTGAATTATCTTTGACTACAAAAAACCTATGTCATCATACATTCATTTTAAAATTATTCTATATTTTAGTTAAGATATGAAGCTGTTTTGAAAATATTTTATACTCGTAACCAACATTATTGTTTATTATTATTATTATCATTAATGAAATTTATTATAAGCGTCGATTTTAATAACTGAGATAAATTTTAATTTCTCTTACAACTTTGGAACTATTCAAGATAATCATTTATACATTTAAATATTAATATGTACAACTGATACATCTTATTACTAACTATTAACTAATAAAACGTCAAGGAAAATAAGGAAATATTATAATAATCGCGTATTACTTAGTAGTCTTAGTGACGAAAACAATCGTATTTCTTGTCATCACTAGAACACGACGTGTATAAATCTCAAGACTCGACCACAATAGACATTGGCAAAACAAATGGAAAAATTGCAAAATCTGACCACGCCTTTGGTGGTTAATTCATACGTAATATATTATGTACATTGTACATTATATAAATCATTATATGTCGACAATCACAAATGTGCCATTAGCGTTATAAATTTATATTATTTGGTATTACCCCAGATTTAAAAATTTTTGCTATTTTGAACCAAAATCGGTTCCCATCCTATGTATTTTTATAAAAATAAAATACTGCTTTGAATAATAATATAGGTATATCCACATACAATGTTGAAAACTATTTAAATAAATTATAATAGCACATTGGAACCGATTTCGACAATCGTAAGCACTACATATTAATTTTTCTTTCCTTGCAAATACACACACGACGCATATTATAGGTACATACACCTACATAATATAGTCGTACGAAGAAGGGAGAGTTTCATATTTAAATGTACGTACGGTGTTTTGCCAAACGAATAACAAATAATAATTTATAGTTTTATTTATAAAAATAACATTGGTTATGATTTATGAACAACACGTAAAATCGTTGAAATGTTTGAAACAATAGTCATCATAAGTTCATAACCATTTTACCATATTTTCACGATTTTTTTTCTTCATATATATACCTACTGGTTTTATTTTATTTAAAAATAGATTTGATAAAGCATCATTTATTTATCAATAACAATATAATAATCGTTTTGCAATTAAACATACGCTCGCGTACTACAAACGGTACAATACGTACGGCGAATATGATGATCGTATAGATTCTTGTGAATTCGTGTGTGGCTACTTCAGCTGACGTCGATAAGCGGAGTTTGAAAAAAAAAAAATAAATAAAATAATTACATTTACACCGTACAATGGTAGTGAACACCGAGTTAGAGTTTATGACTTGTGGAAATTTAATCTCACGACTATCGCCGTTCCGGACGATTAAGAGTTATTCCGCATGGGGCCAAAACGGTTCGAATCGATCGTAAAACGTGAAATAATAACAATAAAACAGTTCAAATTAGTATTCACCGCTCGTAGATTTCTGTCGATGGCGTTAATACGTCCCCGTACGCACGCTTACGCGCATTTAAATCACGTATGGAAACTAGTTTTGCGGGCGCTCACTCATACCGCCAATGAGTTGATAAAATATGTAATATTAAATTTATAATAAGTACCTATTTGATGATCGTCCTTTGTGGTTTTCTGGTCGGTATACGGACTTTTTTTTTTTTAACAGCTGTTTGTAAAACTTAGAGGAAACAAATATATTGTTCATTTTTGGTATATGACTGTCACTAGAGAGCGGAATTATATTTAATTGTATATTTAAGCTGTTCAATCACACGTAAACACAATATTTCGTTACATGTTATGTATATTGCAAATATGACAGTATTTTGCATAATAATTCATTATATACAAGCAAATCTAACAAATCTAACAAATCTAACAATAGTTCATTAAAAAAATATATAAATTTTACATAGGTGCATATAATATTTATATATTTATATTACTATTCAATACCCATTCCCATTAAATAAACAAAAAAATCAAAATAGGAGCAAGAAGCCCACAGTTTAGTTAACAATATCATTTTTACTAGCTTATACCTAAACTAAATATAAAAAAAATTAGAAATACAGTGTTCACAATTTTCATACTAATTTCACAATAATTTATTGATTGTATTATAGGTCATTTAATAAAATAATTACGTTTGTACTTTTTTTGGATTTCATATTGAACACTTAATTTATTTTAAACAATTTTAATATTACAAGACAGATTATTAAATATTATATTAGTAATTTAATATCACATCTTCATTTGTGGTATTGTTTTGTTTTTACTATTCGTGTGCTTTAAATTTGTTCTACTTTAATTTATATATTTGCAAATTTGTGGTGATTTTTTTGTTTCAACGTCTCCAGAGCATTAGTAAGTATTATTTAAAATTCGACGTCAACGTCGTAATGAAATTCAGTCCAATCACGACTACTATATGCACCAGCGAAGGGGAGTGAAGACAACGTCTGTCGCCACTACTGTTCGAGTAGTATGATCCGTTTTTTCTTTTTTTTTTTTTTTTTTTTTTTTTACCCTTCACGTTACGTTACGTTATCGTTTTTTCTGTTCGGTACAACAGTTATTAGCCTATACCAACATTAATATTCATTTATTCGAAACGATGTTACGGTGGTTTTTAAAAAGGTCCGAGGGATGCATTAACATAAGTTTCAAACCGTTGACGTAGTATAGTCTATACTTGTCCCTCGCTCTCTGCAAAGATTCTGTAACCCGCTATATACGGAATGATGATTATATCCATCCCTGCTTTATTATTATTTCCATGTCACTTACCGCATGCCACTCTGGAAGAGACTTTATCATCAATCAGATGTGTTAGGGAGGATTGGTTGTGTGGTGATGGAGAAACCGTTTTGTCAGTAAATATGAAAATATTTATTCAATATTCTCGAGTGCCAGCAACATGTAACTGATGTGCATTTTTATATATATAAGTATATTATATACTTCCGCACTTTACAGTTTTCACTTCCAAATAATATATTATATTAAACTTGTATTCAACCAGCTTTCAATAAAATTAATTTGATGTTTAAGTTATATGGTATATAATATATATTATGGTATTTGAATCATCATTAAACACTAAATACTTACGAATATTGAAGTCTAAACAAATTGTGAGGATCGTTAAAAATAATAATTTGATGGAATAAAAAAATCCATGATTTATTTTAAAATAATAATAATAATAAATTGTCAGTATAATGATAGTCGTTTTAAAAACTTAAAAAATCTAAATAATGTACCTATTGTTCACATAAATATATTATTACAACAGAATTTATTTAGGTTTATATAGTGCTCCATAATATAATACATGAACTGCGATTTTATGCAATACTATAAAGATTTTTTGGTATATTATTAAATCTTTAAGTGAATTCAAAATTAATATTTATTTCGATATTATAATTTTTTTTATTCATTTAGAATTTTGTTTACTTTTTATTTTATTTTTGAGTGTCGATTACTAAATATGATAACATTTTTCGTTTAGGGTGAAAGAAAACTACATAAAGCCGTAAAATGGTTATATTCCAAATATTATAGGGAAGAATAATATATTTTATTATATTATTTACGTCTCAACAAACTTGACTTTTCCATCCCATCAGAGGCAGCTACACGAGAATATTACAATGATGAAGAATATGTCCCAACGGGCATACAAACCTTTTTCTTTTTTTTTCTTTTTTTTAAGAGAAAAAATAAAGTTCTTTACCATTAACAAACACTATTTGAATATACGCTCTATGCAATAAAATCGTATTCCTCATTGACATTTATGGCTACATTTTGATTTTGAAATCTGAAATATTTTAACACAAATATAATTATATAAAAGCAATTTATAATTTATTTGTCATAGAAACCCTAAATTATACATTAATAAGCTTGAAAAACTCATAACTTAAAATACTTATATCACGTGAATTTATTGTATTTGATTAGTTGTTTGAAAATATATTAGTACAATGGTGTATTTATTTTATTTTTTCCTGATACCTAGTGACTTTTCACTTTCCTGAAATATGTAGTATAATATTAATGAAAATGATATTATATGTGATAAATTTATTAATATATTTATGCGTTTAAACGTTTTTTTGTAATATTTCTATAAATATTTGTTTTCTTGGTTGAGTACAGTTAATAATAAATTATTTATATATGCGTATCATAACCTAGTCTCTAAAAGTCTGTAGGTGTATAAAATGATTCATATCAAAGCTTAAGGATATATTTTGCATATCGAGTACGTATTTAAGAATAATATCTTAACGATGGATATTAAAATACAATTGTATACTTGTAGAATTGAATTGGGTACACTATATATAATATACTTATATATGTATATGAAATTATAATTTAAATATATAGGTACAAAACTATAAATATCTTACTAGAATTAGATCTGAATGGTGGTTAATTCTATTCAACGGTAATCAAGTGCATTAAAAAGGCAATACATCGTTCCATTCGATGTAAGCTACTTACACAAAATTGATTACAATGTTATAATGTCTATGATACGTGTTAAACATAATATACTTAAGATAAAATTGCATGTATACAGTTGACGTATAAAGAAACGACTAAATGCCATATTAATAAAATATGTAGTTCTTTATATAAATATAATATATAATATAATAATATGAATAAAATCACAGCGTTGAATATTATATTTATAAAATAAAAATGAAATTCTCTTCATATGTGCAGTCAGAAAAATGAATTGAAATAAATAGGTATATTTATGAAAAAAGAATTATATAGGTTAAATTTAATTTGTCTAAAAATAAATAAAACTCATTATAAATTAACGATAATTAAACTATTAAAAATTTGGGATATTTTAAAATTACAATTTATACATATTCGCAAGACGTTCTTTAGAAAAATTAATAAAGGTCTCACTGGTCAAAGTTATAATTGCAATTGGTAGGTAGGCGTATCAATTAATTTTTTGAGTTATTACTTCAAAAACAAAATTCTACATTACCATAATATTATTTAATTATTATTTTAAGAATAACAATAAATAGTGTTACGAATTTTAAAATGAAGAATTTATTTAACGTGATCATAAAAAATAATTTTTAATAAATCATAAGAACTATGATAATACAAAATTTATAAAATATCAAAAAATGATTTCTTATAGAAGTAAATTATTTATAATTAGTTACATTTTTTTAAATAAAACAAATTGTAAGTTACGTTAAAAAAAAGCCTTGAAGTATTTTTTTAATTTATATACTTTATTTTTTTTTTCCAACTTAAATGTATTTACATTATTTAGTTTTATATTTTTTAATTACACGACTTTGTCGAGGTTTAATTAAAATGTCGAGTTTTATTTTATAAAAAAATAACTTGTAGCGAATTAAAAAATAAATAATATATATATATATATATATAGGTAAATAAAGTCAAACGGAGTAAAATGTAAATATCGCTATATTTTCAAACGTATCGAAAGTTGTTGATGAACCGTTGTTATGCATACATTTTAGATTAAAAACGAAAACATTAGTGCTTGTTTTAAATTATTTGCTCACCTTCAATACTATGCTCATGGGTTAATGTTGTAGCTACATTTCAAACTTGGCTAAGCTATTACCATGTAGGGAAGGTTCTAGAGCACCAGGATCAATCGTACATTAGTATTTGGTACCTAAATTATACCTAAAACTAATGGCCTATGATTGGTAGGGATTGCGGAATAAATAAACTGATTACAAGGACAATGTTGCATACAACGGAAAGCCATGGGTGTAAATCACATAAAATAATAAAAATATTGTAAATAGAATCTATGGAGTAAGTTGGTGTACAAATAGTTCAACTAAAATTAATACGATGAAAAAATAATGATTAAAATGATCAAGTTTTCCGTATTCATAAACTGTATAATATTATACCATGTATGATATATAATATATATATTATAAATTAATACTGACGACAAATATCGTATCCGATTCAATCTGAAGAGACTGGTGGATGCTGTGAAAACAGTAGTTAATCAATAATATGTCAGTACAATTACAATATGGCATGAAATAGGTAGTTAGATAATTGTACAAAAAATCGTTATTGGGGTTGATGTTGAAAGTTGTGTATTTTATTTGTGTACCTCTAACATGGTAGATGAGTGTTAAGGTGAATTATAATATTGAATTAAATCAAAAAAAAAAAAAAAAAAAACTTACATTTATAAATAATTTTTGATTGATAAGATAAGCCCATTTACTTAAATTACAGAGACAAATAAGTTAAAAGTCTGAACAACTTGTGTTGAATAATCCTTTAAGATTTTGCATCTGTAAAAATCCAAAAAAAGAACTGAATGAAGTCACTGCGATAGCTGACTATGCATATACATGTTAAACACAATATTAATTAAGGCCGTACTCGCATATATATTGCATACACTTTAAACTATACACCTAATAAACATGCATACCGTGTATAATATCGTAGAAAAGCATCTGCATTATGCCGTCGAGTATTGGGCGGTTCATAAAATATAATTATTATTAATTTTAATTTTTTCATTATTTTGCTTGAATTATTCGGAATACGCTCTATAGGTATCTATAAGAAAAAATAAGAATACGGTATTTCCGTCATGGTGTTATTCGAATAGTGTTTTACAATAACGTTCGAGATGAAAAAAAAAACGGTTTACGAATAAAATACCGGTAGCTGTCCTGTTTCCCCGCGCGCATCGTACGGTCCAGTGGCCGAGCGGCGTAATTATTAGCGTTGGCCGATGTATAATTGGACTGACACACTCGCCGCCCGAGAGACCGTCATCCTTTAAGATACTCGTCCCAAGCCTTTCTCTCTATAGATAGTTCTCTCTATCTCAGCCTCTTCGCAAACGTCGTCAATGGGTAAAAAAAAAATCCGTATAAGTAGGTACCTATTAATATAATAATAATAATAATATTGTACGCCGTGCGTACGATATAACGAAGAACGTGTGCGTACATCGGTCGATGTATATTACAAGTTGGTTGGTAAACTGACGACGAACGTAATGAAAATGGACGAATAGTAAACGAGGTCAACAGCTCGATCGGGTTAAAAAAAAAAAAAAAAAGTTTTTCGACTTAAGACCGGTAATCGGCGCCTGCTAGATTGTCGACGAGTGTCCGCAGCCGCAGCTCTTGTATATCAGTCCAATAATAATAATACGTCCGTATAGGCGCCAGCATTCGACCTATCTGTTTTTAAATGGACGAACCTCGACGACTGTGTTTCTGGTATGAACTGAAACTTAATTTCATATTAGAAAATAGTTATAAGTTTATGCCGGTGCAATGTACGTATATAATATATTATTATTATACAGTATTATTACATGTAAAATATAATGGTATAGCCGGTTATGTTATCAACGCAGAACAACATTTTCAATAATGCATTAAAGAAAAAAAAATATTAATTAAACTATTAAAGTTTGGACGGGGCCCGCTGAAAAAAAATATTAACGAGCTACTTATAAAGACTTTTATTCATACGATACCGAGGTAATGATTAATGGAAATATATACACTTTGCAATTCTGAATAACTGAAAATTATACTCTGAACAACTGACCGGTACTTGAATCCTATTTGTTAACCTCAGGTCAACATGATAAAATTACGTTATATTGTACATTTTAAATAATTTATGATAAATGATAATTATTTCTTACGAAAATGAACATGACTAGATTTTGGTTGGCTATAATATTGCTATTAAATTGAAAGTGCGTTCAAAGTCGATTTTTGAGATTTATAAGCTATATAATATACATATATATATATATATATATATATATGTTTAAAAAATATTATTATAAACTACGCCGCCGTGATATTATTTAAACTCAGAAATAATAATAACGTTTTTTTTTATAAAAACTATTATTTTTATTTGAGAATACAATCGACATTACTGTAATTCAAATGATCGTGAAAAAAGGATACCCAATGCTCGGCTTACTTTGAACTATAAGCAATAAGTAATAATTACATCACATTGTATTTCTGTTGTTATATATCTCTTAGCAACTTGTTTTTTTTTTTAGTATTTTTCCAATTATTTTTCTGTTCCAGAGATGTCTCATAGACCACTAGCTAGTAGCTATAATAATAGTCTCTAAACACTATGTTGCACACGGCCTACTTCAATTCTTCATTTTTTTTTTTTTTATTAATATTATCTTAAAATGTTCATAGAACATAAAAAAAAAGACCGCCCAGTTTGGTTTTACCCTAAAGCCTTTTTTTTGCAAAATCTGACGTGTCATAAATTAACGCTAAGTATAGACGACCATAAATCGAGTGATTATGTTTTAAAGATTGTGTACGCGTGCGAACATTCTAATAACATAATATATTATTATATACTATGTGTTTCGATTTTTCCCCCCTATCGAAATAAACCTATTATACGCGTTTTCCGTGGTATATAAACGGTTCGATCGGGTTTTTTTTTTTTTTGACCCAATCGCTAAAATATTCAAACGTTACAATAGTGTGTCTGTTTTAATTTACGGCCGACAGTTCTTCCCGCTCCAGCGTTTAGGCGTGAGAAAAGGGAAAAAAATTCTGCCTGTCGGCTGTTTATACTACGTTACAATAATATGTTTGGTTTCACTCGGTTGGTTTGCAATAAATTTCCCGCTCAGCCACATGTGTAAAAACGTCGCGTAGTATTACGTATTATACGGTCCAGAGGAAAGCGGTAGTTGAAAATTAGATATCAAAACTGACCTAGTACCGATGTTTAGCCTTTATTAAAAAAAAAAAAAGTGTCACTATACGATTAGCAAAAAGAAAAACAGATACAACAATAAAAGAGATGCATTACTCCAAATGTTTATAGTTACTAAGCATTGAATTATTACGCGGATAATTATTTACTCGTGACATCGATTTAATTGCACATCTTTCTTTTTCGATGAGCCTGAGGAAAATATAACAAAACATTGTTGCGTCTATACTACAATTATATTCACATAATATTGTGAGAGTCAAGAGTTAAAGTTCGCATATACTATCACTTCAGTTGCTGTATTATTGACTCAAAACAACAAAAACAAATAAAAAGTTAAACAGCCAGACAAATCATAGTGTCGCTCTATTATATAGGTCGCTCATCTTGCCGTAAATTTTATCAATATCTGTCTTGAGTTTTTAATTTATGTGAATATCAACAAAAAAAAAAACTACTAGTAAAGTACTTACTACAGATAAAAGTGGCAACAGATATCACACGGCATTATAACACTCCTTGTCCATAAACAAAATAATCACTCACAAAATATAAACAACTAAGTCTATAAAAATCTATGGAATCCAAAACTAACAAATTAAATGTGTTCCATCAACTATTTCTGGTCAAATACTATCACTTAAAAAAGAATCTATAGTTACGACGTTAGAAAAAATATAAAAAAAATTAAACATTTTATTCGTAGCAGGTTATATTATAAAAAATATACAATTTCAATAATTAATTGATAAATCCAATATTATATGATACCTACTTCATATATATCATATATATATATATATATATATATATATATATCAGAACTATAATTTAAAATATAACCAGAAATTCAAAATTTATGATTTTTATTTAAAACGTCCTCAAATGTTAAGATTTTGTTTCGACAATTATCTGCTTAGGGGAGTACTACTTGGCAATCGAATAACTGAATAATTGACAAATCAAAATATTTCACGAAGCTTAATTTCAATATTAAAAGGTGGGTATGAAACAAGTTTTTAAACTGAAAACCATTTTCAAATATATAATCTTTAAATAATTATAGTGTGTAAAGGTATATGAAAATATGAATAATTCATAAACTTTACTGTTATCAGTATACTTGCTGCGTATACTCATTTCTTGTTGAATAAAAAAAAATAATAATAATAAAAATCACCAACTATACGCATAAATAGATACAAACGATCAGACACGGTACATTATAGAAGAATTATAGAAGTATCGACGTATTTTCATCTCGTCATATCATCATCAGCAATACGTACGCTATAACATAATTTTAAAGATGACCTAATCGAATTGTTCAGGGTGCGAATCATTAAATTATCTCGAACCGAGCGGCGTGATCATCAAAACATTGTTATTTAATGTACTCGTTTTTAAGGATCGTGCAAATCATGTAGGTACCTAAAATAGTAACATAATATAAATTATAAAATATGTTCCTAAACGTTCAAAACTGTGTTTTTTTCATTATTATGGTCGCTATTATCATTGTTATTATTATTTTACGGTGTATACGACAGTGTATATACGTTTTACTTTGTATAATATCGTCGAGACGCACGACGAGCAACGTGCCAATAATAATTATACCAATTATTAAACAGTAAAAGACAATTAATGTAATGCAATATAGGTATATATAATAATTATTATTATTATAAAAAGAAACTATTACGTCGATATTTTGTTAAACGGTTTTTCTAGACTTCTTTAGATGTTTTAACATTCTCGTACGGCCATAAAATGAGTGACTTACACTGTCTACTATATCCAAAAGGTTAGGTATTAATTATTGCTGTTTGTTTTATTGATAGTTAATTAAATGTTACACTGTAGCTACGTCAACTTCCAAGGACGAAACGTGTATATTAATTATTATTATAACCACAATATAGTGCTGTGTTTTCTTTTTCAATTATTACGCACTAATTACTATAAAACAGTCACAAAATCTGTTATTTGATGTACTATAAACAGTATACACCATATACGTATGTATTGTTATGTAACTAATTACAATTATATTCAAACAGCAATTCAAAAAGTATAAGGTACTGAATTTCAAATATATTATATCTAACTCGTAGAAATGTGTTGGTACAAAGTATCCTCCCATCTGTGTATTATTATTTAGTTTACTATAGGATAATAAAAAGGCTTAGAAATAAAAATATAAAAATAATTTTTATGTCTAAATATACAGCTAAGTTATTTTAAATTTGATTTTTATTTTAACTTATACAATAATACAATGTATAATTATATATAAAAAAAAAAAAAAATACATAAATAACATCAAATGTAAGATAATGTTAACTTATAAATATATGCTCAGTAAATTAAACTAAACGCCGTGGTTACATTTACACATTGTACCATTCAGTATTTGTATTTGTATTTAATTAATTTACTATTAGTTATAATGCAACAGAAAATATACAAGTATATTTGCACAATTTCCATAAAACTCAATATTCAAATGACATCTTCAAAGAAAATATAAACCAATAATGTAAAAACAGTACAACAGTGAAAATACTCATTAATATCTGTATTTAAACCACAAATGTCTACGTTTTAACTCGGAGAACTTGAATAATTTAGAAATCAAAATAGTGACTGTAGATTTTTATTGACATAACTAAAATTGGGTGCCAAGGCAGATACCAAGATATACCGATGGACACGAATTAGACGAGATAGAGATAAAAATATTTATAGTTTCCACTATCCTTAAATATTGGATGGTAGAGAAGATACTAAAATCCTGTCAATTTATTTGTCTACGAGAGGATCACAGTCTTGTTCATAAAAAAATTAGCAAATTATCTCTTAATATCCAACACAGGCCTATAGATATTATGTAAAGTGATTTAAGCTATATGGACTCATATTGTACCTTTTAAATGATTCATAAAAATAAACTATACAACACAACTAATACTCTTGATGAAGTAGAAACTCAGTTATCACTAAGCAGGTAATCCCAAAAACTAAGTAAATAATGCAAGACACGTTTAGATAAAACAATAATACAATAATTACACCTTTTGGCGTGAAAGGCATTAATAAAATAATAACCAAAATGGAAGGTTAGATGAACTAAAAAACATGTTGACGGAAAATAATAAGATAATTTAGACCAAAAGTTAAAGCGTAGCGTTCAAGACATAAAATGATATAAATAACACCAAAATAATACCAAAAATACGGATGAAAACCAAGATATCACACTATCAAAATACAGGAAGCCCCTCCACCCGCAAAAAAAGCAAAAAAAATATAGTAACTTTGCTCTGTCATACATAATTATATAAAATAATAATATTTAATTATCTTATAAATCTAGTGGAAAAAAAAACTACCTAATAAAAGAACAGCCTGGTCAAAAGCCAAGTTTTGATTGAATTTTAAATATAATACAGTTCATTGAAAACTGATATAAATAAATATTTGCAAAAATACAAAGCTCAAAGTAACACAAGGAATGATTTACTAAAAAAAAAAATTAATTAAATTTCGTAAAACAACTGAGTATTTACCTATAATATGGTTCTATGCAAGGAATATGATGGTATCGTTCAGCTCATGAAAATCACTGGAAATAACTATTGATACAATTTGTGAAATACTAGTCTGTATACCTCCTCACTATATCATTGCTAAGTATTAACTAACTGAGTTAATATTTATTTTATTTCATTACCTATCCTAATGTTCTTTGATTATTTATTATTATTATATAATTTATCTGTTGTTTTAAATAGCTATTCTTAAGTAATTTTTTGAAACAAAAAAATGAAATAAAAATGATGTATTTTCAAATACTGAATGACATAGTAAAAAAATAACACTCTAAGGTATATTTTGATTTCGGTAATAATCTAGATTTGATAAAAAATTGCACAATTTAATATTTATTATACCGAAAAGTTTTTGTATTTATTAGATAATTACAGGGTAGGGGTACTTATAATTTATAGATGTCCAAAAACAGATTACAAGGTGATCGTTCGTGTCACTACTCAATTGTATATAAATTTAAAAACATCAAGTATAAATATATAAAAAAAAAAAAATGTAATGATGTGTGTGTGTGTGTGTGTGTGTTTGTGTATAGTTCGGGGCATTTTGATTTATTTACGTTGCACATAGTATAAGATAATATGTGCATAAATAATGAAATAGTAATAATAATAACTCTTGGCAACTCAATACGCTAAGTAATTGCTATTATTGTCCGTATAAAGTGTATAGATGCATTTTTATCTCAAAGAACCCGAGGACATCACGAATTCACGTTAAATTTAATAACAGGCCAACATAATATATTATATTCTACTGCACATAATATATTATTTTCTACTACTTCTACGTGTACCATATTATTTGTATAGCGTTATACTTTTATTAAATACATAATTATTATACTATACAACGTTTGAGTGTATGGTAAATTTTGATTTGTCTTTCATTTTAAGACGAGTAGTCACTCAGATTTTCAAAAGTAATATTGTTTTCAGTATGACAACATTTATAGTGCGGAAAAAGAGATAATTGCTACTACAAACAGCTCTCGAACGTCATATGCTAACCCTACATGGGCTATAATATGTAAATCCACATTCATACTGCGGAAATTCATATTTATTTTATAAAACAGATAAGTTATAAATAAAATATTAAATTATAAATAAATTATAATTTTATTACTTTTTTTTTTTTTTTTAAGAAGGGAGGGTTACATTACAGTATCGTAATATGTATCGCGCGCGTGCAACCGGTTCTGTCTGTTGGATGTTTTTCGAAGGTTAAACTAATTGGTAAGTTGTTATTATATAATTACACCGAAAATTTTCGATGCTCGTGATTACGAAAACGAATGGAAACATTCATTTTGATAAATGTTGTCAGAACGTTTCCGAGTTGAGATGTCTGACGTTCCGTGACGAATAAATAATTGGTCGAACGTAGCGATACCAATATACCTAATAAGATTCAAAGGATATATTTTAGCTTCATATATATTATATTATTATAATTTAGCGTGATAACTACTGTAATAATGCACCACCGCCGATGAATCTATGATTTAGTGTTACATATTATATTCGATGGTCGTCGACATGAGGCTGGTTGATAAAATATAATATAATTATTATCATTATCATACTTAGAATAATTTCGTATCGTGAATAATATTATAATTTATATTATTATTATAATATAGTTAATAAAAAGTAAATTATAAAAAAAATATGTATACATTTTTGTAACAGTTTAAGTACTTATTGATTATAGTATTATACCTTATAGCGAAAATGAAAATACGGTGGTTGTCTCCAAAACGTCTGTTTTGTAAAATAAGAAAACAGTCTTTATTAACAACTTATACTTTTTTACTATCGTTCGAGTACAACGTAGTTAAAGCAATATTATACGTATTTTACTCGAATAAACATTATTATTAGTATTACCACGTATGCGTGAATACTATAAGCGATTAATTTTATATTTTAAAGTACAACTCTATAATACTCTTATAGTTAAATGTTTTTATTTTATACTTTAATGAACATTGATGATGATAATATAAATCCATTTGCTCGTAATTAATTTGATTTTCATCGTGCTTGCTTTATTTTCAATTTTTAATTTATTTTCATTAGCCAATTTGAAATAATTTCGTAAAAATATTAATACATTAATACATGTATATTTTATGAAAAATCTAAAATTTGTATCATATGATACAAGACATAATAATATAGGATAAACGTACCAAAATACATAACTTCTATAAATTTATCCTAATGGACCTAATGTATAACTTTGGAAAGTAATAAATACATATTAAAGTCTACAATTATTACAATTACTCGATTTTTTTTTGTAAACATCCCGATTTTCTTGAAAATAAAAATTGAATGTATTTATATGCACGTCGCACGATGTACATCGAAGTATTATTTAAACGATTTTTTATGGATTTGCATCAACCTTTCAATATAATGTTATTATGATTTTAGTAATAATAAATGAGGTCATACTATGTCAAGAACACGTAAATGTTACCTTTTGACTATAAAATACAAAAAACAATTATTTTTTAATTAACACTTAAAAATAAATTAATACTATCATTCAGGTTAATGACTATAACGTTCTTGCATAGTTACTACACTATTACACTATTATGTTGTATACATAATTTTATGTTAGATTTGTGGATTATTATTGAGTGATGTACCATTGTATTTACAACTTTTGTCATTCAAGGTAATCCGTAAAATGTAATTTGTTCTACAAATATTTTGAATTATAATAGGCGCATTGATATTATTACTTACAATTTAAATTATAATATGATATACAATTGCATTATGATTCACAGAGTAGTATAATGTCTAACATGAAAAAAATTATTTTTTAGTTTTTTTTTAATATGTCTATATATTAGTTTATAGATAATATTAATGTTATAACATTCATAATTGATATTTAAATATAGGTGCCTATTAAAATTTACTGCAATAATGCGCAATTTGTATTGATTGATATAATCATGTTAAGTATTAAAATTGTATTAAATCATACAAGTATAAAAAAATTTAAATATTATAGATAAGAGTGCAATCCTCATAAAAAACCTTCTACAATGCATTTTATTTTATTTGGTAGTAAAATCATTTCCTAATAAATTAAAGAAATACATACTAATTAGTTTTTTAATGTAGTCGTTTTTTTCTTTTATTGTTGGTTTTTTTTAGATTAAATAATGAATATTGGGTTATGAATCATAACTTATAGCCAATATTAAATATAATATATAGAAATCAACAAGCATTAATGTTTATAAGTACTTAGGCTAAATAGTTATTGGTGAGTTGAATACACGGTAACGATGTTAACGAAAATAAACTCATATTTTTTTCTTTATTCATTTACGAAATGTATACATACGTTTTGTATAATAAGCGTAAGTAATATTTAAAGAAAAGATTACCTATAACATTGAATACAATTTTAATAAATCGCCCACTCTAGTCAACATTCCAAGCTAATAGTGTTTTAGATAAAAATGATAACCTCTGCTGGGAGTGACAACAATTCGAAACTCTTAGATGAATTGTTCGGAATTGATTGAGATACATTGTTTGAGAAAACCCCCTATAGTCTATATAATTTAAAGAAATAAAAGTAACGAATTGTAATTTTTAATATGTACATTTTTTTGCAATTATTTTTGTAAGTAAGATTTGATTTGTGACAAGAAATAGAAAAATTGAAATTAAATGGAAGATTTTACTTTGAATTATTTTTAATTATGTTTAAGTCGATTTTGTTAATGTAGCACTAAATTTAAAATTCATATATATATATTTTCTATTTTTGAGTATGAATTTTCATCAACAAGTATTTAGTGTTACAATCGTTTCGAAAATAATTCTCTAGATAAACAATAGTGGTTTTTTAGTATAGTTTACAGAATTTAACAGTTGAAACATATAAAAAAAAAACCATTAGTTAAATAGAAATATTTACATATAAATCGTTTATTTTTATTTAATTGGAACAACGTTGCTTTAGTTTCTGGAAAATAATATAATGACAATCGCTATTTCAATGAATATATTATAACATAATGAAATGGGTGAATTTAAATTAAGAAAAAAATCAATTTTTTTTTCATTAGTTATCTTCGTTACTTAACATAATATTTCAACAGAAACCCAATATTAGATTGTAATAAAAAAATAATAATATTAATAAATCGATAGCAGCTTGAGATGACATGTTTTCGATTACACAAGAGGACATCAGTGGCGTGGAAAATTCTTAGACGAATTTTAATATTTTTTATTTCATATAACATAAAACATTATTAATAAACAACGAATAAAAAAAAAATATGCATCTTTCAATAAAGAACACAAGTCTGCAGTGATTTTTTTCTTCTTACTTTGAATCTGACCGCATTACACAGACGAGGAAACTTTAATATATATTCGTGGACCTTAAACCCGTAAGACATAACACGTCGGAGGATGATGGAAAATTAATTTATTTTATTTTTTAAACATCTCTCTTACAACCGACTGCGACTGCTCGCCGCCACCGCTGGCTGCAACGCACGCGGTGCGTCATTAATAATGTTACGGCGGGTAGTGTCCCGAGGGTTTATACATATTAGACTGTGTGCATGTGTGTGTATACTCTAAGATTATTCTAATATGTTTCGTGGTGCTTATTGTTTACGGGTGTAATCCTCCACCGTCAAATAAAGAATATAAATAAAAAAAAAAATTGGCTCGTACTTTATTTCGTGTTATTATCGTATTGACCAGCGCTATAAAAATGAAAAAAAAATAGGGCATTGTACGCGACAAGTCATTTAAAATATATATTTTTCTTTTTTTTTCTTTACCGATGAAGGCACACACACACACACACACACACATTCACGTGCACACGAACGCGCATACGCACACACAATTCAAAGTCTCCGGAGAAGAGGCAGATGACCTCAAATCGTGACTTGATTCTCTCATTAGGGCTACGCCGCATCGCATAGTACAACACTATATATAATATCTATATGCATTTGTATATAATATATTGTAACTCTCAGGTTCACGGCCGACGACAACGACGACGACGACTGCACCAAGAAGAGACGCGGCTAAAAGACGACCGACCTGACGCCGTGCACCCAAACAGATAATACGACTTGTAATATTATGCGATTGAAGATAACACAATAATATTATTTAGAGGTACAAACGGCTTTGATAAAATTACAGTATAATATGAGTCTTGGTCATCTTCGTCGGTTGACATAATAAGTAGCTTTCTCATATCGCCGCGTTTCGGTCATAATATTATAATATTTTCAATGATCTGTTTCGGAAACATCAAACGGATAAAACATATTTTTTTTTAACTCCCGCTCCTTTAACTATTTACAAAAATATCACCATAAACTTATAAAGAAATTTATAATATAGTCTCTTAAAAATACTTGACCACAGGTTATATTATTAAATATTTTAACGAAAACTTATGAACTTGAAATCGTTTACTTATTTTTGAGTTTAATTTATATTGTATATAAATAAATGATAGTTTTTATTTTACAACTCTATTATAGGTCTAGACAATTTTGAATATCTAGTACATAATTAATAAGTTTAATCTTTATAGTATAATGATCTAATTTAGTTATAATTATAATTATATCGATAATATGTAGGTATGCAAGTACAAACATTAAGTTTTTCAGTTTTTCTTATCACAAATTAGCAAGTTAAGCTGATATTATTATTTTAGATTTGATTAGCATTTTTCTAAATATTTAAATTAAGCTTGTAAGCCTTTGTAATTTTTTGTAATTTTGATATATTGTATAATTTACCGATTGTGAATACTAAGCAATGAAAGTGATTTAATTGGATATTATGTAATATAATTAATACGAATTTAACAAATATAAATAATAAAAATTTATTTTTAAACAAATATAACTATTTTTAAATAGTTAAACAAAAATAGTTATTTTTATGATACATAGACAATAACAAAAATCTGTTAAAATAACCTGTATACAATATAATATAAAATACATACAAAAGCATTGTATAAGACGTTTTTCAGTATAATAGAAGTCGAATGTATTTCGTCATTGAGTAGGTTACTTTAATAATTGTACAACTTAAATTCAACGATAAATCATCGTGTAAAACAATTTACCTAACCTAACCTAACCTAACGGGGGTTTGTCAGCCTACACGTCAAAAGATATTTTTTAATTTATTTATATTACTATTAGTAATTTATTTTTCCATTAATAATATGGTATATTTTATTTGCAATTGTAGATAATATTAAAATATAATAAATTTTGTAATATTATATCATATATTATTGTTGTTAACCAAGAAACCAATGTACCTTGACGAACAGTGTTAATCAGACCGTGGTTTTAAAGCTTAACATTATTATATTAAAAAGTTGAAATTGATATATATAGTATTAATTATTTTTTTTTTATTTTTTATTAATAACACTATATAGGTTGATTTGATTTTACTAACAACCAATCTGCAGTCACATTTATTGTATAATAGTTATAGTACGTATTATTTCTTGCAATTGTATAATTCGTGACACTAAAAAGAATATTATAATTTAAATATTTAATAAATTATAAAAATCTATACTGTTTCTTTAACTGTCGACAGTTATCAGTTTTTTTTTCAAAAACTAGTTTTACATAGAAATATTGGTTTTTCTTGAATATTTTGACACAAAAGCTTTATCAGAAGTTTGTTTCTTTTAGCTGCAAAAGTACCAATTATTCCCAATTTTTTCTATTTACTTCTAAAGTTGAAGATTAAAGTATAAGTATATTATTTTTGTTGCTTCTAAACATGGCCATAGGAATTATGCTCACTGTAAAATTTAAAAATAGCCGTAATAAGACATAATTATTGTAATCGACCACAGGCATATGAAAATCAACTGTAATTTAGTTAAAAAATAAAAATTGATATATCTCGTTAAAAAAAAAAAATTATTTCGATAATATCTCTACTCTTTAATAATATTGAAACTATTATTATATGATCGTAACTGTAATATTGTTTAACATTTATTCATTTAAAACTCAGAATTAGTTATTGAGAGGTCAAGCGGTCATAATGTGGTCAAGAGATTGAAGAGTTGCTTTAAGTATTATATAGCAGAATATAATTATTTTACACATTACGGTCATTATTTTTGTTATAAAGGCACTATTATAGAAAAATAAATGTTTAAGTTTAGCAATGAAAAAAAAATAATAATAATTCAATCATAAATATAATATATATTGTATATACATTATAAAATAGACGTTTAAGTCGTGAATAAAGCTACAAAAGTGATATATTTTAGATAAATTTGATAAAGCATAACAACTACACACAAGTATGTTGATTTAACTTTACTTTAAACTCTGGTCTTGGTAATAAACTATTGTTAAAATTATCAAGTAATTGTCTAAATGGCAAGATTTATCTAGAGAACGTACCTCCTATTGCCTTTACAAAACGTACCAGAAAATAAGAAGTTGTGCGTTGTGAAGTAAAGGTAGGTAGCTAAAAAGTTGAGAATTTTTCGAAAATATTCATTATAATATTACATGACTCGTGGCAATAAAATTATTTTGAATAATATAATATTAGACGAAACGAGATGGGCACGAGTCGCACTGTAGCCTGAAGTTGTAATCGCAGAGACGATATTGTTTCGGACGGGTCCATAATATTTTATACATACATCGGATGACCAAACGAACGTAGGCGTTACCACGCGCGTGATTTTTATAATGCACGACTTAACATACAAATTGTTTGAGACAGAATAGACGGTGTAGCTTTATTATTATTATACATAAAGGGGTTTTCCTTCGAAATGATGTGTATCTTGTATGTATAAAGTAACAAATTAAATGTATCGTACCAAACAAAGAGAGAGAAATAGTGAAAATAATATAAAAAATAACCGGAAGATCGTGTTATAGTGAATATTATAATATTATTATAGTATACGTAAGTTATAATAATATATAGACACGTTACGTTTTTAATAATAAACTATTTGCTTTCGTTAGAAAAAATCTGTCCTATGTCTGTAGATAGTTAAAATATCTATACTACGAAAATTCAACGTGATTTCGTTCTAATAAAATTATTATATTATTTGAAATTTAAACTAGTGGGCCTATACTATATTATAACACGACGCACTCCGATCAATTGTGTATTTGTCACGGAAAAATATGTAATGAGTACCTATAGGTACAATATACGTATATGTGTTTGTGTATGATATATATAAATGTATATTTATAGTATATACATGGTAATAATATGTGAAGGTACAGTATAATACATCTGCAGTATCTACATATTGGTCGTTCGTGAATCACGCGCGTGACCGCTCCGTCGGCAAAGAATTTACGATCAGGGACTTTTATTTTCGGCCAACGCGTTTATTATTATTATTATCGTCATCGTCACACGGTCACCCACCGGATCGACGACGACGCTGGTAATGGTAAAGCACAGTGAATCGTAAAAGAATCCCATCGATAAATCACGGTCACGCGTAATCTCCTGTCTGAATGCAAATTGGACACCAGCGACATCGAAAAGAAAAAAAATAACTAGCGGAAAGAGAGGTGCGTAAAAAAAAAAAAAAAATGCCGACCGTACAATATTAAAATGGACAGTTTAGTTTGCGTTTTGAAAATCGAAATCCATTCATCCACCTATCTTTAAACGGATGCGCTAAACTTTAATGTATATATAATTCCTCTTGCTCCTTAAAAAAAACCCGCAATAGTAAGTAAATTTAATGATGAATTAATCAATATTATACAATTTTCCCAACGTTAGAATACGTCATCGTCCAATGAAATATTATATAAAGACACGGCGTTTTGGATAGACGATTTGGGTACACCAATCGTTCAATTATCAATAATTATCTCATACGATATTAAGATAGAACTATTGCTATATTATTCACAAATCATAACACAAATACATAATAATGATTGTACTGCACATTAAAATTATTGAAAAACAGCAGTATGAAGTAAACATTCACAATTCCAAGTTCCAAATCGATTCACACTCAGTTATCTTAAGTGAACTATATTACTATAAAATGTTAATCCCCGACACAATATAATATTCAATAAAAATTAAAAAGTAATACTAGTTACCTAATAAAAACATCAAATTTATTTGCCGTTTGCAAGTACTTTGACATAACGTTGGACAAAAGACTCACCTGATGGCCACACGTCTCATCAAAATTCTAACAAGCCTATCGACGTCTAGGGATGCTATTCCAAATCTTAACGGGAAGTCTTGGCTACAAAAAAAAAAAACTTACCTTACTTACTTATAAGTAAGTACTTAATAAACTTAACATATGCCTAACTGCAAGTATCCCAAAACAAAGTATTAAACACGATAACAAACGCTCCATGGTTTGTAAGAAACCTAAACATACATAAAGACTTCAAAATTTCATACCTCAAATACTAAATCAAACCCTTGGCTATGTGCTTCTTCAGATCCATTCATAAATCAACAAACTCAGTGGGCTACCTACTACCTCAACATCAGATCAGCTCCTCAATGTCGCCTCCAGCGTGGTCTCTTACATGAAACACTCTAATTTAATTTTAAGTTTTATAATTATTAGTAACCTTCACTTAACCTAAAATTTAAAATTAATTAATTCATCGTAATTAACAATCCAAAATATGTATTATCATATCATCGTAACCCCAGTTAATATTTACATTTCAAGACCTGTCCTTTAAACCATATGCACATTTATAATAATATCGTTGACCGTTTAATAAGAACGAAATTTGAGAACCAAAGTATATACAATATACATATATCACATATATTATATATAACATATAAAATTAATATATTATTATTTATTATTTTAAGACAAGAAATTAAGAACTTAATAAACATATTTTTATGTAGTTCTCTGTGTCACAATCGATTGATTAATAACTAACTAACTTAAAATAATTGTATTATTATTACTATCTATTATTGTATTTATTTTTTTTTTCATTACTTTATAGTTCGGTTTTAAATTATATTATTGAAATGTGTAATAGTTTTTAAGTTTTCATTTTTATATTTTTTTAAATCAAGTACAACAATATGTATACAACTTTTAATTGCACCAATAAATTATATTTTTAAACGAAAACATTGATGTCATAAAGGTACCTAATATATTTTCTAGTTGCTAAAATATTCAATACATTTATGTGGTACGTTCGTATTTATGTGTATTATTCATTCATATATACGTGTTTTCATGAATTTTAATAACGGTATTTATTATTTATATATTATTTTTGTATATCTTATTCAAGAGAAAATAAATGAAAACACTTCCTTAGTACTATCTAGTATCTACTTCATCTATGGCAACTGACAATGAATAATTATTATAATAACACGGACTTTCAGAAAACTCAGATAAAAATAAATACAAAACTAAAGAATCATTAATCAATTCTAATTATCTATTTCATCACGCATTTTATGTTTTTTTTTTTTTCAAAGATATGAATACATAATTGTATTGCAATATTCTCAGTTTAAATTATGTGCGAGACATATTATATAGTTTATATATAGATTTTTTTTTGCGTTCACATAATAACATTTTTAAGGTATGTATGTAGATGAAAATATTATAAACAAATTTAGCAAGTATAGTTTTCAATTATTGTCGTTAAATAAGTAATAAGTACCATCGATGATAAAACCAGTGATATAATATCGATATACATATATGAATCAATATCAATAATTTAAAACATATCGTAGTACAACACTATCGGATAGCACAGGATATCATAAAAATCTCTAATCACAAATATTTTTATAAGAAACGTTTTATACACGTTATAGTATGATTTTTAATTTTTTAATATTTTTAGTAATAAAATATTAAACATAAAAATAATACTCACGTTTTCTAATTCTAGTCATTAGGAATGTAAACAAATTGTTTGATTAACTTTTGATAATAATAACTAATTTCAACAATTATTACATTAATTTATGTATTTTTATTGTTATTAAATAACATTTTGTAATAAATTGCAAACAAAATGGTTTTCATTTTGTTAAATTTAATGATCTAGGCCTTTAAATTTCTTCACTGTCCGTAGCTTTAAATTATTATAGAAATACAATTTTTACGAACAATATAGTAAAAGTAAATATACAGTAAATTAACTATAACAAATTTGTAACATACAATAATATACTTTTTTATTGTAATAATATTTGTCAAACAAAATGAATAATTAAATTTTCTCTATAATGTAATAATACAAATATAATAATATAATAATATAATAATTAAAAATAATAATAAAAAACCACATTCAATAATATCATCATACAGTTTCGTTAGTTTATAATGAAAAATATATTTCAAAGGCAAACTATTACCTTGATAATTACTACAATTATTTTTATTTGAACACGAGTATATGATTAAATTCGTTTGGAGATAATTAATGTACACAAAGAAATTGATGGGGTTTGTCATTGGAGGGTGAAATACCATAAGTAAGAATTTAAACATTCCTTCAAAACTAATAAATTAATCTAATTATTATTCGTGAGTTAAGTCTATAAAATTATTTCTGAGCCCAATACTATTATTTTTATGAAATGCTATGTAAATGCTTTTAAAAATGTAAAATATCTATATTTTGTTTTTATACTACAAAAGTATTTTTTTTTTAAATATCATTATTTTAAAGTTCAGACTTTATAGTACTAATTGTAGTATACTAATGCGCTAGTGTATTTAATTTAATTCGTTTTAAATTGATTTATAATTTATTATAAATAGATTTAAAAGATCAAAAGATTAAAAAAAAAATGCTTTTACGAGTTTTTAATTTTTAATCAATTATTGTAATTTATTCTGACATATTATTTATGAGACGCATAAGTTGATTTTCAATCTTTTTTGTGTGTATCTAATTATACAAAATGTAATGTTAATATTCAAATTTTAAATCATTATTTCAAATTTGTTTAATTTAATGTTAATTACTTTTATAAACATATACAAATTTACATACATATACATAATATATATATTATATATTATGCATTTTTAAACTAGAGTGCATAATCTGTAGAATACAATAGACATGCAATTTAATGCGTGTGTAATATTCATAAGTTGTGAATAGTAGTTTTATTTTTTTTTTAATGATTATAAACAAACGCATCAATTCATAATTTGGATTAACTCACTTCACAATAAATTATATTACATATAATAAATGTAATCTTTATTTGCAATATTATAAATTATTATATTAGTCGATAGTTCTTTATAAGTAGTGATACAAATAATATTGACACGGTTTTAATGTAATTAAATTGTTTATTTTTTAATATAACTGCCTATTGGTATATTATGCTTAGCAACAATAATAAAATATATACTTTAATATATTTGAATCAACTTGTAGCTATGGAGGTATATTTTAATATAATTAAAATTAAATAGTTAAACAATTTAGTATATTTTTATATTTTAGTATAAATGGAGTACAATAAATTGTCTTTAACTAAAATGAAGTGTATACTCAATTTACAAAAATTGTGGTCTGCTAAAATTTAGGCACTGAGTTTTAGCGCTATAAAATGCGCTGAAATGTTCTATAACCCTTTTTAAATACTATGAAAAACCATAAATCAATATTAATAGTCAACAGATGCATAATCTACCTAAACTTAATGTAATTCCATTGATTCGAGTGTTTTTGTAAACTATATAAATACCTATGTTTAAATTTGTACCAAGGTTGGCAATAATAAACTATTGTCTGAAAATCGATAAAATTAGCAACAACTTTGACCACTCGGTTGTTTTTCAAAAATTGCACTCTTTAAGCTTTAGCCCTCGGTTCCAGACCCGCCCTTCTGCCATCCACTATTCAATAACCAACCTCGTTGCGAGCCGGTCAAACTAATGAAATTTTGGCCTCAGCCAAGCGCAATATCCGTTCGCGGGTTTTCCGGTCTCGAAGAGCTATACCAGTGCTGCCATATGAGTGTGAGGGTGTAGAACAGTATTCGTTTTCGTGGTCATTTCGTAACAGTAAACGTGTCAAGTACACCCTGTTACCACCTCATTCCTGGCGGCCCTATTACTTAGCTGAAATCTGCCTTTACCAATAATTTCACAACGAATTTACGACCCTCGTTGTCACACACACATACACAATATACATAGGACGAGAAATAGTCGTTTGGTATCTACCAAAGTTTCACCCCTACCATTTTCATTGAATACGGTGGTGGTGGAAATGCCAACGACGACGCCTTCTTGTGCATAGGGTCCGTATATACCGATGAAATTAACTATACTGAAGGGGTGACGACACCGTATATGTATATACGTATTACACCATAATATATATATTATATATATATATATATATATTGTTTATATATATATATATCGATATTATACAAGTGAAACAGAGGGTTGTTTTATACACGAGTATGGGCAAAAGAAAATATTTCGGGACGAAAAGGGGTTTTTCGGTTCCGCCGAGACGGAGATGGATTAACAAACACCCGACGCGACGCCGATGTAGAGGGTTTCATAATTTTTACCCTTTTAACGAAGACAAATCGTTGCTGGGCAGCATACGCGTTTACCTAATATCGAATTTATTTTGACGCGATGTACAAATCACTGTCTAGTGTGTTATTTGTTTTCATTTGAACATTTTACAATATTTTAAATGGTGTATAACAAAAATCTGGTGTTTATAGATTACTGTTTGTAAAATATAAGCAAATTGCACTATTATACTTCAGTGAATTATCATAGGGTTCTATACCAAAACACTAATCAATATTTTTTTTAATAGTGCAGTCAAACTACGCCCAGTGCCAATGCGATTTTGTACACAAAAATACGCTTTACGGGAATAGGGATCCTGTTCTGTAGAATCAACCAAATTTGATATTTTTTTTTTTTTTAACTAATAGAGGGTAATATTCTACAGGCCGCATCTCCGTTTTTCAATATTTTAATCTCAAACTTTGTAATCTGTCTACAAAAATAATACAATTTCAAGCAATTTTGTATAAATTATATTTTACCATTATTTTGAATAAAATAAAAATCGAAGTTCGATGCGGCCTGTAGGAAGTCTTTTTCTTTCAAATAAAAATATAATTACCAAAATCCAACAATTCTACAAATCCTGAAAATTATTTCATAAAGTCATATTTTTGGATATAATACACCCTATCAACCCCTCTTAAATAGGTATAGGGTAGTAAATTAGTGGGAAAAAAGTATAATTAAGGTGGTAACTAAAATACAAAATGTAATTTTCAAATTTTATAGAATTGTGAAAATTTTTAAAATCTTGCACTGGGCCCCTTAATGTTCAATTAAAGTATTATTTACAAAATAAACAAATTTAATCGATAGTTAAGATAAATTGTACAGAATCGTTAATAAATGACAAGTGACATAATAAACTACCTATACATATGCATACTGAGTACAATATATATATTAGTATATAATATGTATATCTAATAGAGTTACAAAATTTAGTTAATAATAATAAAAAATAAATTATATTATATTACTTAGAACTAAAATGTTTAATTATCTTGTTACAACTATCATAAGTAGTATTACCTATAATATCACTGACCATTTATTGATTTTTTTTTTTTTTTTTTATATTGTTTGATAATAAAGTATAATTATTAAATATCCATAAACCCATTCGGAATCATTAATATCTATAATTTGGGAACATGTAAATATTATAATATTATAATTGATGGTAAATAACTCAATCCACTATTAAAATATTTATTTTCCTAGATCTTTAAAAGACAGTGGTAGAGCAAATTACAATTTACACACATTTAATGAATTTTACTTTTTCACATCAAATTGTTGTTATTTCATATTCGATTAATGAGTACAATTTTTGATTATTTGATTGATCTATGTGAATATGCATAACAGTTTTTAGATAAATTGGGTTATAAGTACTTAAATTATGCCTTATAAGAGTGAATACTACTTAAATGTTAATAGATATTAATAGGTTCCTAAACTGACCCGAATAATAATCATCAATATATTTAATGTGTTGACCAAATTATTTTTGGATGGATTACAAACTTTATAATCCGCTTATAGTTTTATCTCTAAATAGTGTAGAAGTTCAACGTTTGGTAAATATATAGGTATATTTGAATGTGCAAAATGGAAAATTGTCATACCTTTAATAATGTATATTATCTAGTTCAGTGCCTATCATAAAAATGTTAATTTTGGGGTGTTATAATATTATATAGTAATAATATCACAAAGTGGATAAAACATAATTTATGATACAGTTTTTACCATAACAACCAACTTTTAGAATTTACGATAACAAAGAAGGGTTGCTTGAGTTAATTTTTTTTATGAATTCGACTTTTTATCGCAAAGCGTATACAAAATTAAATAAATAAAAAAAATTTATGATACTGTAGTGTTTTTCAGAAAAAAAACTTCATTATTCATAACAATTGCGATAAATTCACCAACATATGAATGAAGTCATTTCAACAAAAATCTATCAAACATATTGCCACTATCATTTATACAAGGGGTCGCCAAACAATCGATATTTCTAGAAATATAAGTCGATCAATAAGAAAAATAATTTTACCATAATCGGTCGATCGAGTAATATTGAGTAATCTAATAGTTAAATTTTTATTCCCTTATTCCCGTGCACTATAATTATATCATTATTTAAATTGTAATTATTATTATATTAAGTAGTTTGATAAATACGTGTTTTAGTTATGGATTTAATAAAAATATTCGTTTTAAATATTGGAGCATAAGCTTTTTAGCGGATATACACATCGATATCGTAATATATTATAATATCATACCTAGAAAATAAAACTGTTTGAACGGTCTGTCATTAAATTACTGATTTTCTACTAGTGTAGCATAATACGACGTAAGTACAGTGATTTGTATAACGCGAGAACCAGGTACCATGTCTTAGGAACTACAAGATAATATAATATAACGGATATTGATAACCGTTGATAAATGTAAAATACGACGTTTAGAAAAAAAAAAATAAGAATCCTATAGGAATCCTCTAAGATTTTATTTGGTCCGCGATAAAAAAAAACCACCCTTCGCATAACATAGACCGATAAACTCAAGCCGTGGCCGTGGAAATCCCACGAATAAGGCTATAATATAATAACATGTTATTTTCTTTCGGTAATCGAACTTTTCTCTGGTCAATTCTCTATGCCGCACGCCGGTGGTAAGCGGTCGTAGGCGAACGATATCGAACACGATTATCGGAAACACGTTACGGCTTATATTATCCACGAATACTGCACGCTTATACAATTTATATTATATCGTCGTAATGGTTTTTAGCACGCGTTCGTCCAACTGGAACTCGGCCGATTATTGCTGTCGAGGGACATCTGTAGCGACGATAAAAACGTTAAAAAGAAAAAAATCAGCAGTAACGATATACCACCACAAATGATGACGCACATGCACTCGGAACGTATGACCGCAATTAAGTTCCGACCTCGGACCAATATCGATGTTATATCACAAGGTTTTCGCAATGGCGAAAAAAAAAATTGACTGAAATCGAGAAGTGCGCTATACTCGATATATCAACTCGGCGGTTGTAAGTGACTTACCATCGAAAATAATTTGCGTATAAACTAAAAGTCTATATCGATACGGTCTGATTGTACTGAAAATGAGATTTTGTCGAAATACAATAACGACGCTAAAAAAGTTATATTGACGGATTCACCGAGAGGAGAAAAGGATGCTAATAATAATAATTTGTGTATAGAACTTGCTGTATTAACCAACTTTACCCGAGAAAAAATGTACTCGTTTACAATGTATAATTTACGGCGCTCGTTATAATATAATCTAGTGAGTATACATTTTAATTAACTATATGAAGGTGGTGTCGGTATATTATTTCGCTTATAATCATATCTCATTATGATGGACACTGTGGATTAAATACAGAGCTCGCTATATTTAGGTTTAAGTGTACCTCCACCTGAGAAAAAATTTAAGAAAAACGTAAATGCAACATATATTTTAAATACAGTCAAGTGAATGGTGCCGTTGGAAATATATTTAAAAATTCACTGTACACTCACACGTGTAATCCTATTTCATGGCTCAATTATCCAGGTGTACGATTTGGGTCTACAAAGTTATGCCTAAAACATGGCCAGAGTACCATGTTATTCCGTGGTAAAAATCCCATAGGAATCAATTCAGTATTTCTGAAGAAAATAGCAACAACGCGAAAAGTAACCGTCATTTATAAGCAGTAGAGATAGAGATAAATAAGGTACAGTGAAAATAGTAAATTGCGTTGTGCGCATTATATTATATTTTATTTGACGTACAAATGTGTGTTTCGAAATAACGACGAGGTCGAGGAGTGTTATTTTTTTCGCTAATTTGTCGAAACAAAAACCTACAGGGGGGAAATACGATCCTTCGGCAGTAGGTATTTACGAGTTTTTATTATCCCATTTATCCGCATTTGTTATATTCGCAAGTCTCATAGCAGTCCGCCATTAAAGTTAGTGTACGTGTTTGAGTAGATATTAAAATGTAACAATATGTATTGCACTTCAGACATGAATTGCAACTTTTACGCACAGCAAAATTATGTTCAAAAGTGTCAACAATATTATAATATACATAGTTATTAGTTTAGTAGATATATATTATGCATACTTTAAAATTCCAAAAGGAAATTGCAGATTGATTGAAATTTAATTGCTATACATTTCTAAAAGTTTATATTCAAAAAGGTGTCTTTTTGAATTAATCAAATCAAACTTAATTAATATTAAACAACCCTCGATAAAATCCCAATGATCCGTAGTTTATAATAAGTCCGTTAATGAATATTCAACTCACATTATCGGAGAATAATGATAAATGTATTTAAATATTATCTAAAATGTAAATGGGATCAAGAACAATTCAATCAATATGCCGAGTGTTTATTTAATGTTGAAGTTTAAAATATAAAAAGTATTTTATCTATTCGACTATAATATTATATTTACTATTTTAAATGTGTAATACAAAATAAAAATAAATATAAAAAACTGAGAAAAGCATTAAGTATATAGCACATTTCTTTACATATATTTTTTCGTCAATTAGAAAAACATCACGTCAAGTGACTTCAAGGTAGTAGCTACCTATGTGTAATTTAAAAACACTACTTGACGACGTGACATTCTTCGACCATCTGTGTCAGATTCCGTACGAGTATTCGTACGACATCTTATAACATACTTGTTGGTATTATTTTTATTATTTTTCCAAATGTGTGAGTTCATAATTGTAGTATTCAGGAAATTAATATCGATATAAATAATCAACATCATAAGTTGCGACTGCTATCAACATAAATGGTGTTCTGTAACAAAAATGAAACAAAAATTAGAAAAACACGACGACAAAATATATAACATAATATAATCTAATATATAACTAAATATTTTATTTTATTTTTTTCATTGATATTACATTTGAATATTTGATATTATTCATTCAATATTTTTCTTATAAAAAATATTATAATATTAATCAATGTGATAAAAATTGAATAAAAGACTTATAATATATTCTTGTTAATAAATACATTTTTATTTTTATGACAACTAGATTTAGAATTTTGAGTTATCTAGGTCAGTTTTTCACGGTTAATAACTCAAATAATGTAAAATGTAAATTTTAGTTAAAATTGTATTATTAATTATTATATACTTATTGAAATGTAAAGCAATTTTATTTCGAAAACTTTGAGTTAATTATTAAAAAATTAAATAATACATATTTACTTCAACGATAAATAGTACTTGACAATTTATACCAATATAATCCCACTGCTTGATACGCAAAACTAAATTTAGAATAATTAAAACCAAGTGTAATTTTTTTACGATTCATAACATATGCACCATATTATAGATTTTTTTTTTTCATAATTGAGAGAAACTAATTTCCAATTAAACTTTTTTAAACAATATATATATATTTTTTTACAATTTGTTTAGATTTCTGAATAATGGTGTATATTTTTAACTTAGCTATTAAGTAATTTCTTAGAATTTTAATTATAATACACATAAAATATTTAATTTATTTTCAAATAAGTAGTATCTACCTATATTGACTTTGTTATGTTTATTTATACAAATCATTAATAAAACACTGAACAAACATTTTTGAGTTGACCTCTGTGATATTCCACTAGAATGTAAAACATAAGTTTGACCACTATTCCATGTTGTATTCGTAAATTAAAATATATTTTTAACTAATTAGTAAATACTAAATACACATTATAGATACATTAACTAATTTTTAGTACATTAAATTTTGTGTTAAAAAAATGTTATTCAAGACAAGAAAAATCAGTATATATTATACTCATCATTCCAACAATAAGGTTTTAAAAACTTATATATATAATTATAATTGTTTTCTATATAAGTATCAGCATATTCGGATATTAGTGTATTAAATGTTTTATATTTAATAAACACTAGTTAGTAGTTACACAACGTGCTTTAGTTGTCAAGACTTTAAGATTTTATTTTAATATTTTTGTTTGAATTTACCTATATTTTAAAATTAAAAACAAAATCCGTTAACAGTATGAATTTATTTTTCAACATACTTAAATAAAAATGTTCTACATATTATTATTATAGTGGTTTAAGATAATTTATTTTTAACGATTTCGAATAAACTCACCAAACTTTAGTAAGTACTACACATTTTAAAATATTTATATTAGTGGGCCAAGTTACAGTAAAGAAGCAACATTTTTGGGAAATGTCTAGACATAATGGTTTATGAGTTTTAGTTATACTAACGTTCATTTGAATAAAAAAATTGGTGCTGAATCGTGTTACCGGTATGACGAATCCTATCCACCACTATGGTTTCGTATATAATAGCACACACACACATACATGTATTTATGTATATTATATATTTATACAATTATACACAATTCAAGTCTAAAATCCAAACGTACATTACCACTCGGTTCTAATGAGGTTCGCCATTAGGTTATCACGGGTATAAATCATAAATCGTTTGCATCTGTATACGGTGTGCGCTCCTGTGTTCGATGGAAATTATCAAATTAAAACGTACAAAACCCAATTTCATACCCTTTACGCAGTAGGTACACATCACACATACATATACCATAACCTAACACAGAGAACCGGCAGCAATTTCCGTAAAAACTGTTTGGTACAATGTGACTATAAACTCACTCATATTAATATATTATATTATACTATTATTATAAAATATACAATTTTTGAACTTACATTAAATTATAATATTCATTTATATTTTCTGAACATAAACCACACACATTTGTTTAAAAGTATTATTTATTTATTGTTTTTCCATATTTTATTCTTAACAATAAATATATCTTTTAACAAAGCATATGATTTAAAATATTCTTTTATCTATAAATACTCTGCTGTATGATATATTTTACATAATAAGTGCTATTCTTAGACGTATACTCCAAGAAAATATTACCACAGGCATAATATTTCTTCGGATATTTTGGCAGATGAAAACACTTTCACGGTATTTTGTGAAATTAAACACTCGTATTCTTAAATAATTTGTTGTGAGTCTAAAAATATGTAATTAAAAAAATTTATTTGTTTAAAAATAAATAAAATTTAAATTAATATGTCATATATTTCATGTTTAATATTTTACCATAATTTACCAAGATTATAATTTAGCTTCACATACATTAGAAATTTCTGAAATTCTTAGCAGAGTGATCGTTATTCTAATAAAATAAAATATTTAAAATACTCCATACTTTGTTTTAATAAGAAAATTAACAGGTAAAATTATGAATAAATTAAACACTTAAGTGAATAAATTAATATTTACTTATCTGTAATCACTGAAGATTGAAATCAATAAAATATAAAATTGTATAATTGATTTATAAAAAAAGTAATTTTTATTAAGATGTATTTTTTTTTTTTTTTTTTTGTATTCAATATTAATTTTTGTAACTGGATATTCTCCTATATAAACTAAACCACAACATCGTTATTATTAATTCTGTGTCCATGTATTATTATGATAACGAGACGTGTTTTGACAATTCAGTGCTCACATATAGCAAAACATAATAAATATACGTAATTTTTATACATGTCCTTACACTAGGTACCTTAGAAGTTTGAAATTTCATTAAATATACCCCGGTAATAATAGATTAAAAAAAATGAAAATATGAGTCAGCTAGTGTTATAAATTCCATCATTATAAAATATATATATTAAATTACAGTTATTTTGTAATAACAATTGACGTACAACCGACGAATTTCATTTCAGGAACAAACTTTTCTTTTTTGAAAGTGTAGCTACCACTTACAAAACTAAATCAATTCTTGAACAAGACTAATTAACATTAATACAGTCAATTTATAATATGGTTTTAGTGACATAAATATTTATTATTCTTAATAAGTCGAAAATAAATAATTACTTATTATTATTATTATTATTTTTTTTTTTTTTAAATAGTGTAACATTTTTGATTTTATGAAATATTTATGCGTGGAGCAAGGCTTTTGTTAGTTGTTTTGTTTGGAAAAAATCCCTTTGATTCCTTTTATGTCAATTCTGGTATCGATGTCGTTAGTAATTATAGATGAATTCCGAATTAGTGTTTTCATATTTTAACGACACTGCGTGTATTATTCGTATGTTTACCTAAGTTCCAAGACAGCGCTATAATTATTGTTTTTTACCCAACCAACTGGGATAGAGTTATTTTTACCTAAATTAGCCTTAATTATGCATATTATGCATGGTTCCCACGTATGAATCTACACCCGATAATTATCCTTTACACTCATACTATAGTGATTAAATTATTTATAAATTAATATAAACCTTATTTAACATTAAATTATTATTATTTTGCTTGTGTTTTAACACCAAGTTTTAAGGAAGAAAAAAAATAAAGGCAAATCTTTGAAAAAAAAAATATCTTAAAATTTAGTAAACACTAATTTTCATTAAAACGTTTGTATATTTAGACATTTTATTTTCTTCATTGCTCAATAACTGGATAATAAAATGTAAATAATTGGCTTATACAAAACAGGTAGATATGTCTAATTTATCAGCCCGCAGCTACTCTTGGGGTGCATCGAAAATAAATTAATGTTCGACGTGACATTCGCAGCTATATTGCGGTTATCGGTTATCCGATTGCAGCCGGTAAGATGGTCGATCGTTGCTACAGAGTTAAAGAGTCACGTCGCATACCACGAGCGAGTCTCACCTGTGTCGTATAGAAGGACGATTGGCTTACAAACGTGTGTGCTCCGCTGAGAATAATACAATTGTGCGTACCGAATTTCAGGGTCAGATTTTATTTTCTAGTGTGAAAAGCGGTTCGGCACAGTTACAAAAATAATAATTATCCATCTCCAATTGCAGGACCCCAAGTCCCCGTCGTCAGTTCCCGAGACGTCGATTATATTATTGTGGTTACACATCGACGACGATTTTTTTTTAATTTTTGTACTTCGAGTACACGCCTCGAAAAAAAAAATAATAATAACGATAACAACGTGTATATCTATTAAATGCGTGCGGCCATTGTTTTTTTTTTCGGAATTACCTACCTCCAAAAAAAAACAATAGAACGGCTCCACGGACGAACAATTATTATATAAACACACGAGATTATTAAGTGATTTATTGCTCTAATAATATCGGCTAGTGTATTGTTGTGTAAAAATTGTGCTCGCTTTAAATTACACCGTTGCGGTGTATAAATACAAGATATTCGGTCTGTTCGATAATTCCGTTTCCGAAACACAAATTTCGTGCGTTGCGCTCGTGCGTTTGTCGTTCCGATGTTAATCGACAAAATAATCATCGCGTAATATAACGATATTATACTTTACGTTAGTCCCTATCTGTGTACGTATTAAAACACGTTTATGTTTAAAAATACGAAGCCTAGAACGTCATACACTCGGTGAATACCGCAATTCTCCGACCAACACGAGACCATATTATTATTAGTTAGGTATTATAATACTCGTGATATAGAATTCGACCACAAAATTACTGATACGACTGGTAATAAAATAATTAATAATAGTTCTCGGAAAAACAATATGGTCCCGTTTTTTTTTATATCAACGTCTATTTCGAAATCATAAGTAGTTTAAAAGTCAACGCTTATAAGATAATATTATATAATACCATCTGCTAGTGATAATTAGTATATAATTATTGCTTATTAGTCGATTGCGATTTCCGAGCTCATTAGCTGACACGTGCACGTTTGTCAATACGAATCCACTCTGCGATGATAGTAATAAAACAACATATTATACAAAATTGTATTTTGTGGAGTACAAGTTTTGGGCAGTTTGCAACTCGAAATGATATTGAAAACAGCTGACCACAAACATGAGTAATGTGATTGTAATTATGATGATAATGCCTGTAAATTCGATTATAGTGTTGTACTGTTGTACTATAATACGAATTTTCATACAACCTTGTGTAATTTGAAAACTTAAAAAACGTGCATTGTAAGTAACAGTATTATAATATGTGCACACGAGTGTTTATACGAACATCGAGTCAATATTATCTCGATGTCTTATATAATATTATTTATAGGTACCTATATATTTTAATCGTATAATATAAAAAATAATGTTGTTTTAAATACCAATCATCGTAATGAAGACACGACCGTGCGTTTCACGACTTTAATCGAACATTAAAAATTTACAATCAAAAATTTACCGACTCCAGTGCTATTATAATGATAAAACTATATATTATTATATTATTATACGTTCATCAGCAGTGAGTTATGTGTACAAACATAGACGGAAACCAATTAAAACAAGACCTATACAATTATTTAGAACTTATTTTAAAGGTATATTTTCTTTGATGTGCGTCTATATAATATTACGTTCGTATAATATGATGCTTAATGTGTATAAATATAATATAGAATATATTTATATACACATATATTATGGTTCTGATATTGTTGTTGTTTATAATAATATCATAGTCTGTTCGTTTCGTTTTCCGCTACAGCACATTATGAAATATTATTATACCACCGAGAAATCACTAAACCCGCGTGTGCCCAAAATTGGCTCGAGGGGCCGAGCGGCCAGCGGAACACGTTTTGAATATTCATTCATCTCGCAGGTCCGATAAAGTTGAAACGTTAGTAAATAAATAATTTTATTTTCTTCGGCTTTGACCTTAACCTTGAGAGCTAGCAACCATTAATCACGGGCACAAGTCTCGTTATTATTACTGCCCGATAATCTGATAATAAACCGCGTTGCGTTTTATAACAATATATAATATATACCGTCATTGTCGGCGTGCGGTGTTGTTTGCTGTCCAGACCATTCGTTCCACGGTTATTATAATAAGAGTATTTACTTTTATCGTGTTTTTTTTCTTCTCATTTCCCTGCGTAAATACACAGATTCCGCACAAGTGTTCCAGGTGAGTTGGCAGTAAATGATACGTGAGCTCTACCGTCATCGTCATAGCACAGATACTACACTGTGGCCCGGCAATAATTGCAATATTTTTGTTATTATTGTATTATTATTATTATTATTATTATTATTATTGGTAGTTACTGATGTATGGATAAACGAGACGTGACGTATTCGCTGTTCCAAAACAAACGTTTCTATTTTTTGTTTCATATACTTACAACAGAGAGATCAAAAAGAAAAATTCAAATAAAAATCGTTTTGTGAATCGTTATTTTTTTTTTCATACCGGATATGTATTTGCACTTACATATTTCATGTTGGAAAAATATTTAGAGACGGGCACTGTACAACTGAAATAAATAATTTTTGTCTATGAAATGTAGACCCTAATAATTTATGCGATCCAGATAAAAACATAAAACTAAATGTTATCCATGTTATGAGTATTTCAAATCGCAATATAATTTTACGATAAGTTAGATTTTATCAATATAAATTATAATTAATTGTTTTTTATCGGATTATAATCAATACAAATCTTAATTTATGACTTTATGATTAAAAATAAACATATAACGTTAAAGGAAATGGAAAATGTATTAAGTATCCATTTTTAAATTCACAAATATATGCGAGTTTTGATCCTAAACAATTTTGACTTTTAGGTTAGCGATTTAATTTATTATTATCGAACTGATGATTACAAAATCAACACCATAATATACAATTATATATTTTATGTATATTATTAAAAGAGTTATACACGATTGGCACACGGGGAGGTTTTACTTTTAATTATGTGTTTGAAGTGAGTTGTTCAACGATATAGATTATAAAACTTGTTCTCATCGAAAACTTTAATCAGATATTTTACATTTGTTTTATCAGAATAACAAAACGAAAGTTTATTTTTCAAGGATTAATGTAGATTATACTTGCCTTACATTTTATAAAAAAAAAAATTACTTGTCAAGTCATGCAATTTAATTTAATTCAAAGGGGGTAGAAATTCAAATGTTTTAAACAATATTATTTTAAACAAGATGGCTTAAAAAGTTTGAAACCAACTTCTAAATCTTTTTAATCCTTTGTCATTCTTGACGAATCTTTTACATAATTATACTTAACAATGTGATATTATTAAACAAAAATTTCGACTTCAAAATTGGAATTAATTTAAACGACGATTAGAAAACACAATAGATCATTTTCGAGTTACTTAAATTTAATTAATCTAACACCCAATATGTGTTGATAAAAAATAATACTATATATATTTAGTTATACTTATGTACATTTGGTAAAAATCGTTCAAATTATTAAAATAATGAAATATTATGCCTATAAAAAATTATTTTCTTTTTATATTATTATTGTTCAATATGATCGTGATGAAATCGTGGATAAAAATGTTAATATCAATTAAATGTTATAAATATTTTTTTCTCATATATAATTTAATCATAATTACAGTTATTAACGTGGAAATTAAAAATCATACTGTACCTAAACCTAGGTATTTATCTATCTAAATTATAATTTGATTGGACCCAGTAATATCGATAATGTTCATATTTTATATAATATAGCTTCATACAATCATAGATATATATTAAATAATTTACGATTTTTACTCAGTACATAGTTTCTTCGTGTACAATTTTGAGTCTTTTACAAAACCAATTACAATACAAATTTGATGAACATATTAAAAATATTATAAAATAAAATTGTTTTTGCTATGTTATATTGTTAAAATCGTTTATCAAATTTAATTATAATAAACTATTATACTTAAATCTAAGTGTCAATTTTGTTTCACGACGGTACAAGACAAACATAAATTGATTTATTTAAGAATATCACAATTAATAGTAGTATGGAAAAATGTGGTTTATTGTTTATATCAAAGAAAATTATACGGTTAAACAGTTAAAATGATTAAAAACACTATAAGAATAGTGAAAAAAATAATAATAAATAACACGTGTTAGTAAACTTACAGTTTATATTTATTTTCTGTTTTATATTTTTAGTCGACTGAAAAAATGTATGATATAATATATTATACTTTCCTAAAAGCTATTTAAAATGTTTCATAAGAATAATATTAATTTTATGTTCTTGTGAATGAACTTTTATTCAAGCTTAAATAAATAATAATTAATTACGTAGACGTTTAAATTACACGTTACCGAGTAAAACAATTTTCCTGTCAATAATAATTATTATACAAAAATAAATAATAACTGGTACTAATAATAATAATATATTCTATAATTATTTTTCTTAGAAATTTTATTTTTAAGTATAAATTATTTATTTTGTTAACACAGTCAAATTATAATATACTACACAATCATGCCTTAATTGGAAAGTTTCTTAATCCAATCATCATATGCGATTCATTTCAAATAACTCAAATTATGTTATTTTTTTATTTTCATGTGTGTGTCTGTGTATGTACAATCATGTATTTCAATATGCAATAATTTGACTGTTGAATTTATGTATCTACATTGCTATACTTTATCTCAATAAAATATACACACTTGGTATTAATAAAAAAAATTGTAAGTTATTTTCTGATGTGGAAGATGAATATTCCGAATTTCAATGACCTTAATAGAAATTCGAAATTTTTGCGATTCCACTAGTCTGCGAAGTAACCGATTGGAGATGATATCTAAATAAAAACGATTTGAATATTAAGTTTAGTACATATATGTATAAATATACAATATGCATATTACATTTATTTATAAAGTAAAACCTCCCATAATGGACACTTCCCAATAGACATTTCCCAATCGTGGACGTGTTTTTGGGAACAGGGACATTTTTACTAACTTTCATTTGAAAAATAATTATATAGCGGACACCTATTTTAATCTAAATTTAAAAATGATGACAAAATTACGACAGAAAAACGCACTTACACTAATATAACGATTATGAACTCGTTCTAAAACCAATTGTTCCATATCCAATTAAATTGTATTTATGCCTGTATGCATTTTTTTTTTTTTAAATATATATTTAAATATCTATGCATTACTAAAATATTCAAATATTAAATCATCAAAACATTAAATAATATATACCTAGTAGTTTAATTTAAGCTAGTACATATTTTTTCATTTACCTATTATTCGATAATGTATTATGTATAACCTCCGAATAGCGAATGAAATTTGATTTGAATTCAGAGTTTTCACTCCATACAGATATTTGTAATCTCAAAAATTCAAAGCTTCAAAGCTTTGATTTTATAAGTCCAATTTTTTTATATTTACTTTATAGTACATTGGGAATTAAATTTTAATATAATATCATCGTATTATATCTCATAATTAATTACGTGTAGGTATATTTCGTACAAGTGTACAAGTATTTGATAAGCGATGACGTGATCTGATTGTTATAGATATATTTTACAAAATCTCTCGTCTTGACTATAGAAATCATTTACAGACGTACGGTTTACTGGCCACAGACCAGTATCCGCTGCTTATCCTAATGTCCAAACTTGAAGAGACTGTGCGATATGAAGTTCAATTATAGTATGCCATCATTAAAAACATTAAATAATAACACAATAATAGAAGTAAAATATTCTGCCTATGTCAGATTCACATTTATCCGAGTACTTAGAGTTCCGGCTTAGTTATATATACGAGTTAAACTACGAATACGTAAGTAATACGATATTGTTAATTTATACGAGTTATTGGTGTACACGCGATCGTATATATGATACGATAGAGTATACGGGGAAGCGATCGTGTTTAAGTTTTCGACGTCCGACAGCCGAAGAGTAATTAAAACTTTTAATATTATACCCCACAACTCGATTTTAGGCGAAACACGCGAAACGCACGCTTACCGCTGCACTGTTTCTATAATAATTATCATAATACTATATATCTACACAATTTACATGCATTCGTATTATCATCATTACTATTATATTATATCAGTTCCCTATACGATGGTTTTCGCCGGTGCTGTCTGGGGTTAAATGTATAATTTAGATCACAGATAATATCATATAGTTTATATAGGTATACGATATGCCGCCAACCGAAGTGTCCGTTATATTTGCTGAATTTTCCGTCGACGGTGGACCGTAGAAATAACTTGGTCTTAAGGAGAAATAAAAATAACGAAAATGTTTAAATTTTCAATTACCGTTGATTGTTATAAACCATTCTAGTTTAATATTTCATTTCTCTGTTTCTGTATGAATGCTCGAGAAGAATAATACTCTGTTTTATATCTACGCGGGACCGAGAGATTTATTTTTTCGTGACCGGCAGCGTACAATGCAATTACTCAACCAGTCTTTCATTTAGGCAAGTTGAAGTTCAACAGAGTACTAGTATAACAATATGAAGGTGTATACTATAAAATCACAATTGTATATTATGATAAGGATTAAGGAATGATATTTTTTATTCCTTGCATTTCTAGAGAATGGACTTTTAGACCTTCATTCATATTTATAGAAGATTTGAAAAACGTCTACGTGTAAATATTATGTTACAAAAGTTATAAAACCCTACGTGTCTACTAATTAATGCTTGGTGAATTGTATGTTTAGATCATACTGCGAATGTTGTTATTTGAATATTTGATGAAACAAATGTACCACGAGTATTACACATATAAAGGTATATAAAAAAAAAATGATAGTGTTTTTTTTTTTTTTTTATAAATTTTAAATAAAATATCGATTCACATAATTTTTAAGTAGAAGCTAAAATAACAAAAGTCAATTGAAAAATAATAATGCTGTATTATTATATTTTAATTATTATTAAATACAATTGTTTTGTTTAAAAACTATTTTAAAGATTTAAAGATTAAAATGAAATCTTTAAAATTAATTAGGTTCTTAAATTTTCAATTAAATTTTTTTTAAAATAAATAGTCTTAAATATCTCGTAATACAAATGGTACAGTTATTTTTATTTATTATTTTATGAAGGTAGATTTTTTTTTTTAATTTTTATAGAATCGTACGAACGTTTTTATTAATTTTAAAACAAACAAAGAAATATTTACATCACATTTCCAATGAGTTGAAATAACTAGAAACCATTATTGTAAAACCAAATCATGTTAAATAGTTTTCAGACTTTATCAAGAATCTGAAGTACGAGAACAATTCTGTACAAGGATTTATCTCATAATTCCCCCGTGGCTGTCGTTAGCATAATATAGCAACCATTCTAATACAATTGACCTTGATTGTTTTAAATTAACGAGAATATTTATTTTAGAAAATCTTCGTAATGTTTGCAGAATGGATTTGTTTTTCAATTAAAAAAAAAAAAAAAAAAACAATCAAAGACCGGACAATGCAATCTCATGATAAGTTGTATTTATGTTACATGGAACGTTTGTTATTTTTAATTTAAGATTAAATGAAAATCAAACACAGTAAATAAACTGTTTTCATAAAGTATCCGTTAAATCAATACAAAAAACTCAGGAAAATCTCTCTGTTGAATAGATTTTTAGTGCACCCCATCATTGAGTAAGTCATTGTAATGGATGTGTTAAATTTGAATTCAACGAAAAATCGCATCTTGCGTTCAAATTATATTATTAGCTGAAATCTAAGATATTTATGATATTAAATAAATTATTCATATTAACATTATAAATATATAACCGACAGACCTTAACATGTTTTGAATAATGCATTGGTGTAAAATGCTTAGATCAAGACTAAATATCTACAAATAATTACGTATATCGTAGATATGTACAATTAAAAAAAACCTAGGTGCCTTGAAATCGATGATCGAAATATTTGTTTAATAAACCAAAGTACAATTTAATTTATAAAATACACAGTTATACGCATCTAAACATTCAATTAGAATACAATAGTTGAACATACGTAATATACGCAGAAGATAACTTTGAATTATTATCATACCTATTAGTCGTTACCTTGACTTATTAGCTACTTACCGATTTCGTCAATTTTGTTCTAATACAATTAAACGAAAGTTTACACTATTAATTATATTATGATATTGTCTGAGAAACGTCGCCCTGTTTGGAGGTCACGATTAACGTAATAATATTCCAGTAGTTCAGTACGCGTAAATACTTAAACACTGATCTACTGTAATAGTGCCAATTGACACCTTTTATGCGGTTTCCGGAGGCCACGGCGGACACGATTCGACTGTAAACAGCACATTCGCAGTGATATTATATATACTATTTCGTATGTTAAACAGCGGCACAAGATACATATGGATATAAGTAGGTACGTATGAGTAGGTATAGCGTATAATTAGTAATAACACGTATAATAATAATATTTAATTTATTATGGTTTAAATATTTAAATTATATTATGGTAATACGAAATGACTCCCTACGGCACACCCGGATACTCGACGTTATCGGCTGACTCATTATAATATAAATTATTATGACGAGCGTCCAAGAGACGGCCCATCTCGTTCATTGCTCGTCACCTTCGATTCATTTGAGAATCTCGTTTTAAACGTCAGGCGGAGACGACTATTGTATCCGATTTTAAACTATATGCGTCAGAGTCGCTTTTGATCAGTGTATAATATTTTTAAATCTATAACGAATTTTTTAATAACATTATCGTACGAAAACGATTCCACCTAAGCGCCCAACGACGACTCATACAGTCGTATAGCTGAGTAAGAAAAAATATGATACTACTACAACTCATGACATACACCAGAACTATGCATACTGTTAAATCACTCCAATTATCTACAACAATATTATTCACGGTATTGTTACTGGGTTAAATTATCGGAGGATTTAATGTTATTATAATAATACATGAGACGTTTTAAAAACATAAATCGATGAAATACACACTTTGTAACTTATAAAATACGTTGGCTATCAGCTTAAAAAATACATTAACTAAAAATAAATAGATATTAAGTTTTACCGTTAAAGCGTAACTTTTTAATGCAATATAATATAGCATATATGTAATCAACTGATCGTAATAGTTTATTAAGGTAAGCAAGACGTTATAGTATTATGTATTAGGCGATGAGTACGGCCATAAAGTTTTCTACGGACAGATAATTTAATAACGATTTCGAGGTCATGTTATTTGTAACAATCCGAAAAGTTATAAGAACATTAGACGCAGACAGATTGATTGAAAGGCCCCTGAACGGTATATTATTATAGATGGTCTAACCGTGTGTAGGGTGCAAAAGAACACATTAGTCTGAATAAAAGTTGTCGAGTTTGATATTTACCGTATTTTCAAATGTTAGTGACCACACTCATACAATGATGGTTGCTTTTAAAATTATCAACTTTTGATTTTATGATCAATGGAAGGACGAATTACTTAAAAAAAAAAATATCATTCAATTTTGATCTAATATTAATGATACTTTAATTCGTTTCTTAGGTACATATTAACATTATGTAATGTTATAATAGTATAGAAAACTTATTTAGAAATCATAATACAAACCACCCGGTCTATATGCTGACAAATATACGGTAAAATATTATAAATAGTGACCTTATCACCTAATATTACTATAAAAATTATAAATTTACATGATTAATATTTAACTGAAATAATTAAAAATTACTTTTAATTATTATTTATTAATCATAATATTTAAAAATAAATTGTTGTATTAATTATAGTCTTAAAGCAAATGAATAAGATTACATTTTTTTATTATCATTATAGCATTAGCCGTAAATCCAAATTTAAAATACAAAGCAAATACTTGCAGTTTTTTTTTAACGTTATAAATAAACTCTTTTAAAATAATTAAAAAAATATTTTTTATAGCAAATCATATATATTTTCTTTTTTTTACAATTTTTATTAGATATATTTAAAATGGTGAATAGGTCACAAAACACACAAAAGACCAAAAATGGTTAGGTTATGTTCAACAGTGAACAGCTTACTTGTTCTACTACATTCAGACCTCAAATTGACAGTCCCTTGAGGACTTGATACCGCCAACAGTGTTACAAAAATCTGGGAAGCTCGAAACATAAATGTCTCGATTCCGTTGGTCTGGTACAATTGGAAAGTGTACACCAATAAAAAAACTAATAGTAGTTGAATAATATTACTCTAAATAAATTTATAAATTCTTTTTAAAAATAAAATATGTGAATGTGATTTGTAGAAAGAATTATAATGTCACGATGACATGTATATTTTTAATTCAGAATAAATAAATTAATAAATAAAATCACCCTTTAAATTAATAGCCTCAATTCCTTATTATTATCCATAAAGTTAATATCAACTATAATTTCGATTTATATACAAGCTGTGTATAGTAAATAATGCATAATAAATTAGTAATTAGTAAACACGCCATTTAATTATAATTTTAAACGCATACCACACATGAAGGTTTGACATTTAATTCCAATATTACATATTTTTTTCTATTTATTCATTTTTTCTAGAAACAAAATATGAATATAACCAACAGTCGTAAGAATATGACTTATACGAAAACGTATACATTTTTTAATTATTATTTGATCTTCAATATTAAATTTAAATACTATACTCTGTAATAAACTATATACATATGTGGAAATAATAATAAATATCAAGATTTAATCAGCTATAGTTATATTACTTATAAAAATTATTCTAGTATTATAAACCTAATATAGTAATATGTCAACTTATACGATAAAGTCTATAATAAGAATACAAGAAATAATTTCTTTTACCCTTTTTGAGAACACAACAGTAATGTAGCTAAATTGACTATCCAAGACGCCGTGTTATTAAAAATAGTATTTTTTTTTTACATTAAAGGGGAGAATGTTAGTGATCATTGCGCTGTACAGTTATCGAATGTCGTCGAAATTTATTATCATAATTACAATTTTTTTAATTTATTTAATATTATGTATTATATTATTTAAGTCGATTTAATAGTATTTTTTAAAACAAACAGTACGAGTATAAACATAAAAAATGAAAAAAACATGATTTAAAATATATTTTTAAACCGCTACATATAATTACTGATAATTAATTGAAATAAATAGTCTGGGTTATTATCATTATTATTATTATTTTTTTTTTTTTTTTTTGTATAAAAATAGAAATGGCAAAATTGAATTTTTTAAACTATTATTATACACACAATGTTGAACTATCTATTCTATGTGTACATTAAAAATAAGTAATACAAGATTATTTACATAGAAAAATAAAGAAAAAGCTAAACTAAAGCTACCCACTGATTTTTTGTTTTTATTGTTTTACTTTATTTTTTTATCTTTATTTATTTTTTATATTTTATTCCGTCGTCACTGAACATTTTCAGAAGTTATACGAATGGCTAATCATAATCATGAATATTAAATGTAAGAATTTACTAAGCATGAGCACTTATTGTTGATAAATAAAAAGAGATATTTCAAAGAAAAAAGTGTAAAATATGCTTTGGTAAGTTCTATTTATTAAATAATTTAATATTATACGTCATTTAATACGGATTTGTTTTAATAGTTATGAGATTTTATTGTTTTAATATTTTTGAAAAGCTAAAAAAATAAAAGATGTTGATTTAAAGTAAGATCTTTATTCTTTAACCTTATTAATAAATACTTTTTTCGTATAAAATTAATAAATATTTGAAATAAAAATTTGTTTTAGAATTCTAGAAATAAAATTATAAAAATACATACATCTGAATTTAAAATCATATACATACACAAAAATGAGTATACCTAATAAGTTAAAGAGAACATTATTGTACAAAAACTGCTTATTGTTATTAATTGTAACTTTTTAACACATTTAAATCAACTTAATAATGAACCAGACATTATAATATGCTATTAATCAACCTTTTAGGAACTAAAAAAATTGGTTGGTTGATCAATTAAATATTTGGGATTTTATTATTTTTTGAAAAGTATATTATTATGTATATTTTATGTATATTTTTACCATTATAGCTATAAAAATACTCTTATAAACTATTTTAGTGAAATTGTGTGAAAATGGATAGAGTAGGTAGAGGGAGTATAAGTAGTTAGTGTTGTCAAAATGATCACTATTAAATTAAAAAAAAAAAAAAGTGCACTTTCGTTCGTCAAGTATAATAGTCATTGGAGTTTAAACGTCTTATTGTTGTGTTTTTAATCATCATTATCAGTTGTAGAGTTGTAGTATTTTAGTACTATTTAATACTGTTATATTTACTACCAAGGACACAAATGTATGTCAGGTTTATTTATTATACTTAGGTAAGTATAGACTTACCGGTTTACTATAGTTAACCGTGTTTCAATAAAGTATAATATATAAGTACTATACAGCACATTACGTTGCCGTTTTCATGATATTGAAATTGTTTTTTTTTTCGAGCACGGTCTTATAGAGGGGAAAGAGGGGTAAAAAGGCACTCTAAAATATCAACAGAAAAAGTGCGTATTATACTTATGTATTATAAGAATAATTCATCATTCGCGAATCATATTATTCTCAAAAAATAATACAGAAAACGCACGCCTTCATCATCATATGCATACGGTTGTCGTCGATTATATACAGTTACGGTGCGTTGACGTGCGGGATTGCATATTTCAGAATTTTTATTATTATTTTATTATCATATAATATTCATTATTCATTATTCAGTGTCAAAAAAATAGAACGGCGTACGCTACTGTGTGGTTGTGGGCCCGTATAAACAGTGACAAGTCGTCAGCAGGATGAATAATATCGATAGCCAAGACGGTAATCAACTGTATAATATACGTGAAATGTTCTCGAATGCGCTGGTCAAATTATAGAAATACATACTCTACAGTGGCAATTTAACAACAGTAAAAGAGAAATAATACATAATACAGTTATTACTTATTATGTTCATAAATAATTTAAATTCATTTGACACGCTTCTGAACCGCATAAAAAATTTAAAAAGTATACGCACAGTAAATATAAATCGTGTCAACAATAAAAACATGTGTGTACCTATGTATGTATTGCACGTTGTGCGTTTACTACTGCGAATGTGCACTATAGTTTTTAGTTTCAAAGAGTTTATTGTCATATTTTATAAGCAATTCTTAGAACAATAATTCTTTGCTGAACTAATCTTGAGTTTTCTACACGTAAGAAATTAATAATTTTATGTATTTTTTTTTCTATTTGGATATCTAAATATAAAAATTATTATTGCAATAAGTACTTAAATTGTAATAAACATATTAAATGATTGAGTGCGAAGACATTATTTTAAAATCTTTGCGGGAATCAGTTTATTCGAAATAAAATAATGGAGCACAAAAATATGACATTACTTAGAAATTATTCTAGAATAAAATAACTTAGTTATTTTATACTTATTTAGATAATTGATATTATTAATAATAAATTGTTACTCTTTGTATTCGGAACGTTCATCATCGTCGAATTGGTTCCTAACTAATACTAATATATTATTAACAAACATGCCAAAAGTCTTCCATTGTTTAAAGTTATTTACCTTTTAAATTAAGTATATTTATTTTTCAGAAAACGTTTAAACTTGAAATATTTGAAATTATTTATATGAGAAATTATTTTTCATAGTTTAATTAAATTTTTATTTTACCATTATTATAAGCAGTTTTTTAAACAAAATTAAACTTTCTTGACATCTTATAAATTATTATTATTATTTATATATTTATAATGGCATACACATATTACATTTATTATGATATATATTGTGATATATAAAATAAACTTTCCTTGAAATGGCTCTACGCTAAAACCGTCCTACGCCGAAATGCCCTAGACCAATTTATAGAAAAATGGATTTGAAGGTAAAGGAAAAACGCATTATTTGTAAGAGTTTTTCCGGGAGAAACATTTAAATATTTATATAACAGAAAAAAAATTACATGGATACTTAACGGCTGGGCTTGAAGAAATTTAAATACCTACGATGGACATTAAACTCAATGATAAAACATTTAATTTATGCATTAGATGAATAAAAAAATTTAAGATATTATACTTTGATTTTTTTTACCTTTTTATTTAACTTAACTTGAGATTTAATTATTATTTATTGGAAGACACAAAGTATATATAAAACAGGTAGCATAATAAATACACACATTTTACTCATTGAAAAATCATTAATTAATCGATAAATGATAGATATTTGTGTTTTGTATATTATTTACAGTATTTTTATAGTTTTACAGAACCTCTATGTATTGCTAAATTATTGTTGCATGTTTTAACTATTGTCCTCCGTTTTCAGTAAAAAAAAAAAAATATAATTTAAAATTTATTAAATACAGAGGCATTTTTTTTTTATGAAATATTATTCTATATCGAATTTATTCAAAATTAGTAAAAAGGATTCGTTATTTCAATATTTAATAAAAAAAAAATCGTTTTTTTCAGTGGTGATACTTAATATAAATTATATTTTATTGGAATATAATAACAAAAAATAACAGTTTAATATTATGATATAGTTGATTTCTAGAGTACTCTGTAGAATAAAAGTAAATATATTCCGTGTAACCACCACAAACGGTGCCAATTGAAATGTTCCTAGTATAAAATATTTTACTTAACGGTTATCTGCGTTTTGAATATTATTATAATTCAAAACACATTATGTGTTTATACCCGTATAGTACAACACGTACCAGTGTTCCGTTATCGTGGAGCCTCGTATTTATAGCTTCCGATGGCATGTTAATGGTACTATATAAGGTTATATCATTTTCACTAAGTATTAAAAATAATGCAAAAAAAAACATTTATGATGCTTCCAAAAATATTACCAAGTACAATAGTGGATCGAAATATACAGAATAAAATATATTTTTATAACAAATAAGAAAAAGTAAAATGTTTATAAACATTGCTCATATTATTATACATAAAAATATATTATTGTAATCTAAATGGACTATAATATTCTAAATATTGTAATATTAAGTACATCAAAGAAAAAAAAATCGTAATATAAATTTGGGATACCTCTATATAATTCAACGTTAAAAAAAAAAAGCGGGCAAGTGGGTACCGCTCTGCTGTACATTAGGTGCCGTGTGGATCACTATATATTGTAGGACGGTTAAATTTGAATCCAATGATAATTATCATTGTATACGAAAAACGATTCTGAACGAAGATGATTTGTCAGCCTAGGATATAATTTTCAGTGGTTGGTAAAAAAGGTGGTTTATGTTTTAATGGCTTGAATACGTCAAAATTTAAGTTATTTTATAATTATTGTAAGCTCAACTTATGAAAAACCTTCTATTAAATTTTCAACTCTTAGATACTTATACAAAAATATTTTTATGAATTACCTATACCTACAAAATAAATTGCAAATATTCATGATTT